>CM025791.1:76238721-76262845 GCA_014635995.1 Sarcophaga peregrina
GAAGTGAGTGTTTAAATTTAGTGGCAATAATTCATTAACCATTGGCTATAATTCACTGAGATGATGAAGATCAATGACAGAATAGACAGCGTCCGGTATTGAATTCATTTGTTTGAGGTTTTAAAGCGGGGAAAAACATTCTCTTTAAATATGAATTGTTTTCGTTTTTGTGTGTGCTGGTCAAATATAGAGAATTTGGTTTTGATGTGATGAAAACAAAACCCGTAAAGTATTAAGTTTTAGAGTACAAGTGTTTTACTTTATTATTGGCCATTATAGATGGCGGGGAAGCCGTGTAGCTATACTATAGTATTCTACATAAAATATCCCTATAAAGTCTCCTCCGAACTTACTGCCATGACAAACATCAGAATGCTGTACTCACTAAAGCATTTCTATCTCCAGATGACTTCTTTTGAGATGCATTAAAGCCTTATAGGTAACAAGTATGTATTCTGATAAGTCGTTCTCATAAGAGATCAGAAATAAATCGTTTTTCCGCTACTCATAAGTACTCATGCAATTTTGAGTATGACAGAATTGAAATTCAACTATTCTGATTCATTCGTACTCGCTACAACATTGATTTATAAGTATAGGTTGTAATGAGTATCAAACTCTCAACATTCGAAATATGTTTGATTCATATGCCTACTCAGTCTGATACATAAATTTAGAAAAATACTTATAATACTTATAAGTGATTCGAATCATTCATCAAAAGTTACAGCCTTTGTTGCTGTTGCATATACAAACAAAGAAGAAAGGAATGATGAAGACAACAAGCAAAGCATACACACAATCTTCTTGTGTGTATTGCAGTGTTCGTATGCGAATCATATTTATTTTGTGCTTCGTGTAAATGTTAAATAGAGACGAGTCGAAGTTAAAAAGGTCATGCGTATTGTTAAGTATGAGTACGACAAGTACTTCCAACTTTGAGTATGAGTATCATATTGAAGTAAGTATGAATGCTTATAAGTATCAGAAATTATAAGTATGACTCGAATCTACTCATCGTTTTGAATACTCGTTGTTGATCTCTGATGTAGACCATAAAAGTACGACCATATATCAGAGATATTTTAGGACATAAAATGATGTCCTGAGCATGAAAATTTAAGTCTAATGTTCGTTGAAACCAGCTTCATTTTCAAGAGTCGATAGAAGCATTCAAATGCCTCGGTTTCTTAAGACACTGCATGAAATACGTCGTATTATCTGATCTCCTTACTAGTTACACCACTTATATTCACCAAAGTCGCCGTAGACAGTGTATTGTCTTATTAGATGTGAGTCCACGTCAAGAAAGCGAAATTTAAAAAAAATATTCCTTCGGTGACTTCCTCTCAGCAGATTTCCTGCAAAAAACTCTGAAAGTCGGCTTTAAACTGTATGTCTCATGTGTAAAATTGACATGTACAACATGAGTGGTGTGAGAAATTATGTCGTAATCCTGACTGATGGGTTCTAATGACCAATTATGTATGCATGTATGTGTATAAGTATCAGAAATTATAAGTATGACTCGAATCTACTCATTGTTTTAAATACTCGTTCCTGATCTCTGGTTCTCATTACAAATCTACAGAATCTTTAAATTTGGGTGGAGGCGATACGCATTCTAGAGAAGCGTTCTTTGACTATGTTGTAGATCTCATTAACACGCACAACATGAGTGGTGTTGTAATTTTGACTGCAGGATTGTAATGGCCAAATATGTACCGACAATGGAAATCATATATTCTTATGTAACACTCGTTTTTCTCTCCGTATATGGAACTCCCTACCTATGGAACGAACTTTCTTTTTTAAGATTCTTCAAGATTCAAATCAAATGTCTATCCTCCTTTATTTTCCTAATTCCAAAAAAGTTTAAGACCCTCTGCAAATTAAAAAGACACCGGTTTTCTTTACTACTAACATACCATGCACTAACAACACAAAGAAAAAAAAAACCAAACAGCACACTAACAATTTTGTTTATGATTTTTGTTTTTTCATTTTTTTTTTTTTTTTGTTGCTATTTCTGTGCATAATGAAAGCAATACCAATTGTTAGACAACAGAGTACAAAAAACGACAACGACAACAACAACAACAGACATCCAATGCTGCTCAGCTGTTTGATGGTTCCAAGCTTAAGCAAGTCTCCAACAAACAATCAGTAATTAACGGGCTTCGGCGGTTGCGTTGCGCATGGTAAAACGGTTTAAAATACTCTCGTGCGAAAACAAACAAAAAAAAAGTGTTTAGTGAGAGTGCGCGTGTGTTTGTTTAAGAAAAAATAAAAAAACCAAAAGTGGTTGGTAAATATGAAGAAATAATAAAAAAAAAAATAAAGAAAACGGTAAACAAAGAACAGCAAGTTGAAGTTAAAAAGTCTTTAGCAAAAAAGAGAGAGGGGGAGAGATTAAAATTTTTGTAATGAAACTATATGAAATAAAATAAAAGAAAACAACAACAATAAAAATAATATTAAATTAGTGAATGATAACGAATAAAGAAGAAGCTGAGCAGTAAAAATAAATAACAAAACAAAAACAAAACATACCTTAAAACATTATATTGTGTTGCTGTGCTTGTATGTAGGTTGTCTGTACGTCGTGTGGTGGATCTCCTCTCTTTCTCTGTGTGCAGAAATTTATGAAAATAAAATGAGAAAGAAAAGAGCTTTAAAATTTTATTAAAAAAAAGAAATAATATTTTAAGAAAAATAAAAAAAGTAATCAAGCAAAAGTGAAATTCCTATAAAAAAAATATTTGAATAACTGTAAAGTTTTTCAAGGACAAAAAAAGAAGTCAAAAAAATCCCTGTTAAAAATTATGAAAATTAATGTAAAAATGTTAATGACGTGGTGGGTTTGGAGAAAAGCAAAGCAAAAAAAATCATGAAAAAAATGTGTTTGCAACCAAAAGACACTCGCTCTACACTCTCTGAGTTCAATTAAAATTCAAATGAAAATCCAATTTGAATGAACCACCAAAAAAAAACAAATTTAAACCAGAAACGCCAAGCAATACAAATAATTTCACCCCAAAAACACCACAACACAACACAAGACAACTGCTTTTTCTTCTTATTATTATTCTTATGCCTTTTGTTGTTTGTTGTTGTTTTTCACAATTCTCTAAATTTTTCTGTTGTTATTTTGTCTTGCTTGTTTAAAATTAAATCAAACAACAACAAGAAAAACAAAAATATGATTGAGAAGTAAAGTGAAAGGTTTGAAATTTTACGAGTTCAATTGACAATGTGAACGCAGGCGCGCATTTTAATAAAATTAAACGAATTTAATTAAACAATTTATAACAATTTATTTAAATAAATACAGTTAAAAATAAAACAATAAAAACGAAATACATTGTATGTGTAACAATAAAAAAAAAAACAAAAATTAAAACACATTAAAAAAAAAATTTTTTTTAAATTTTTAGATTTTTTATTAATATTTGTTTCTTTTAATTTGTAAATTTTTTTTTTATTAAAATTTGTTTTTCTTTTAAATTTAAGATTTTCTAAAACTTTTTTTAATTATTTTTGTATTTCTTTTTTTTTAATATTCTAATATCGGGTCCGCCATCTAACTTTTTTTTTCATACATACATACATAATTGGTCTTTGGAAACCATCAGTCAGAATTGTTGACCTAGTTTCTCACACCACTTATGTTGTGTGTGTTAATTTTATACATAAGTACAGTACTATCATGCAGTTCTATATAAAATATAATTTTTATCAATGAAAATATTAATTTTTCAATTTCTAATTATTTTCGCCATTAGTATTAGATATAAGCTTTAAAATGAGATATCATTCATTAAATTTGATGCGGTGGTATGGGAGATATTTGCAACCAACAAAAAAGTGCTTTAGAAATAATATAGATGATGATATTTGACGTTCATTTTATGTTAAATTTTACAAACATACAATCGGTAATTACAAACCTTTAGTCAGGATTACAACCTACCTTCTGGTGTATGTTGTGTGTGTTAATTTTATACATGAGTAGCGGAACTTACAGTTTAAAGTCGACTCCGAACGACAGAATTTTATGAGAAACTTTTCATGGCAATTTTATTTACTTTCACAGAGTTTTTGCCAGAAATCTGCTGAGAGGAAATCGCCAGGGACTCAAACCCTGGCTTTTACGTCTATAAGCCAACACACTACCTACTAGGCCATGGCGACTTCTTTTCTACTAGTGATTATTTCGCGAATGGTAACACTTAGTTCATGCCTGAATTGACAGATAATTAGTTCTATCCTTCCGCTGAACGAATATGGTTGTGTATTTGTTGTGTTTTCGCTTCGCTAAGTGGTCCTGCGATCGACTTACAGTAGTTGCCGATTTTGGCAAAAAAAAAAAAATCATCTTTTCAGATGAAGCTCATTTTGATCTTGGCTCGTATGTAAACAAGCAAAATTGTTCGCATTTGGGCCACAGAAAACCGCACGCATACATTGAAAAGCCGACGCAGCACCCAAATCGAGTCACAATTTGGTGTGGATTTTGGTCCAGAGGCAAAAATTGGAATATTTTTCTTCGAAAATAAGCAAGGGTGGCCGTTACAGTCAATGGCGATCGTTATTGGGCTATGTTGGCGGCGCTACGTACCATACAGCGAACCTACACTCGAAGATCGCATTATCAGCCGCAGAGCTGATGTGGGCCATGTTGAATGAATTTTTGTTCACAAAAATTGAAGAGGAGGATATTGGCAATATTTGATTTCAACAAAACGGCGCTTCGTGCCACATAAGCCGAAGCTACAATCCATGTTTTGCGCCCTGTTTTTGAACATCACATTATCACCCACGGCTGATGTCGTTTGACCACCACCGAGCTGCCAATTTGACATCCTTGGTCTATTATTTGTGGGGAGCCGACAAGCCAGAAACAATTGACGCTTTAAAGAACAATATTCGTGAAGCCATTAGTAAAATATAGCTGCACACAATCGATAATGTGCTTAAAAATTGGACCGATTGTGTAGGATACTGCATGGCCAGCCGAGGCAGCCATTAGAATGAAATTATTTTCCATTATTAACCGGAAGGATTGTACTTTCAAATTAAAAAAAGATATTTGAGAAAATGTTCAGTAGATTTTTCTTAAAGGATTTAAAAAAAAAAGTTATTTGGCGGACCCTTTATATAAAATTCTCATGTCACGATGTTAGTAGTAAACTCCTCTGCAAAGGATCGATCGATTTTCATGAAATTTTGTCTGCATATCGCGGACAACATCTATTTTTCATATCCCTAAAGCGTGACTTGCATGACATGTGGTTTCAACAAGACGGTGCCACATGCCACAAAGCACGCGTAACAATGGTATTATTAAGAGGCAAGTTCGGTGAACATTTTATTTCACGTTCGGGACCAGTCAATTGACCGCCTAGATCGTGTGATTTAACGTTTTTAGACTATTTTTTGTGGGACTATCTTAAAGCTCATGTCTATACAGACAAACCCGCTTCAATTGACGCATTGAACGACAACATTGAAGCATTTATTCGTAAGATTCCGGCCGAAATATTGGAAAGTTTATGCCAAAATTGGATTAAGCGGATGGATGGACCATTTGAGGCGTAGTTGCGGTCAATATTTGCTTGAAATAATCTTCAAACATTAAATTATATGGACCGTACTATCGATTGAAATAAAGATTTCATGCATTTTGGTGTTTTTTTTTTAGAAATTTTCCTATAGCTCTTAAAAAATCACCCATTATAACATGTATATCTATTAGTTTTTGTTTTAGAGCGATTACAACAACTACAACTTCGTATTATAATAAATATACACATTATGTGGAAGTCGCCGTGGTCTAGTGGGTAGTGTGTTGGCTTATTAGACAAAAGTTCCGGGTTCGAATCCCAGGTCAGACATCAAAACGAAAAAATATTTCTTCGGCTACTTCCTCTGAGCAGATTTCTGGCAAAGACTCTGAGAGTAAAAATTGCCATGAAAAGCTTCTCAAAAATCTGTCGTTCGGAGTCGACTTTAAACTGTAGGTTCCCGCTACTTATGTATAAAATTAACGCACACAACATAAGTGGTGTGAGAAGCTAGGTCGTAATCCTGACTGAAGGGTTGTAATGGCCAATTATGTATGTATGTATTATGTGAGCTATTTTGGACAATAAAAAAATCAAATTTGGCCGGGACGAAGTTTGCCGGGTCAACTAGTTTTCTTTAAATTTGAAAATTTCTAAAAACAGTTTTTTTGTAGTTTTAATATTTTTTTTAGTTTAAAAACAAATTTTTTTGAGTGCCTAATAGTACTTAAAAATATTTGTTTAAAAAATTCCCGTAAATATTACAAAACCATGCAAAATATTTGAAAGCAGCATATCAATCATAAAGGAAGACAAAAAATTGTTAAAAAAAATAATCAAAAACCATATCGAACAACTAAATCTCATTGTCGTGGTGGGTGGAAGTAAAAGAAACTCTTAAGCAATCAACCAAAAAAAAAAAAGACTTTAAAAAATAACAAATCCAATACAAAGTATTTTCAAACACAAACTATTAAATCATTAACAATCGTTCAACTAATAAATTAAATAAATTTTTTTGCAAATAAATAAAAAACAAATAAAAAGAAATGAAATTAAATTTTTACTTTCAAATATTCCACACATCCATCAAGTCAAGTCAAGTCAATCTGTCACGCTGTATTTAATTTTAATGGATTTATGATATAAAAATCTTCAATCTGAGTTGTCCTATATTTGGTTCACAGAAAGCAAAAAAAAAAAAATTTTTTTTTAAATTCAAATAATTTTAATTTCCTTTCTTTCTGTCAAAAAGTTTGATAAAATTTTAATAAAGAATAATAATACACTGAGTCCAACAATTATGCGTACACTCAAGCAGATGGTAGTTATTTTCACGGAAGTCTTTTGTATGTATGTTTTGTGTGTTAATTTTATATATGGATGACGGTGACCTACAGTTTAAAGTCGACTCCGAACGGCAGATTTTTGGGATACTTTTTCATGGCAATTTTTACTCTCAGAGCCTTTTGCCAGAAATCTGCTGAGAGGAAGTCGCCGAAGAAATATTTTTTGTTTTGATGTCTGACCTGGGATTCGAACCCGGGCCCTTTATCTAATAAGCCAACACACTACCCACTAGACCACGGCGACTTGGGAATAAAATGCGATAAATTACAACGTTGCTCAAGCGTAAACCGATTCATTACGTTCAGTGGAGATAGTCTACAGCATTTTGTGACAGAATAGAATGCCAGATAAGTATTGCCCGATTCGAAATAACCGATGTTTCAAATTTAAACCGATAGATGGCCTATCCGATATGTCACTAACAACTCTTCATGAAAGTTGAAGAAATAATCAGTTTAACTCTTTGCACTCGAATCATCTTTTAGTATGAGTAAAAAAAAAATCGTCAAATTTGGAAACACCATAGTGTTCAGACTGCAGAATCTAAGTAACCACCATCTAATATATAGTATACGAGGCGAATTCAACACCTAGGAACAGAATTTATAATGCGTGCACAATTTAAGCTGCAATATAGTAAGACCGCGCTTAACGCTGTTTCAGTATTACACGGTAGTATTGGGATTCCCCTAAATCGGTCAAAAACGGACATGCACCAAGCAAATGCGGTGCACTATGTAGAGACGGTGTATACTATGTATCTCTTTCAACGCTCTTTTGTTAGTCTGTCCAGACTAAGTTGCTTAGTTTAACGCTGGAACTTATTGGAACGTATCCCCCGCCTTTACATACATACATAATTGGCCATTACAACCCTTCAGTCAAGATTACGACCTAGCTTCTCACACCACTTATGTTGTGTGCATTAATTTTTATACAAGAGTGGTGGGACCTACAGTTTAAAGTCGACCCAGAACGACAGATTTTTGAGAAGCTTTTCATGGCAATTTTTACTCTCAGAGTCTTTGCCAGAAATCTGCTGAGAGGAAGTCGCCGAAGAAATATTTTTCGTTTTGATGTCTGACCTGGGATACGAACCCGGGCATTTCGTACTACTAGACCACGGCGACTTCCCCGCCTTTAACCGGGTCTTATTGTATTATAGTTGATGCAATGCGGTGGATGGCGCCTGAGAGACTTTGTGCGGGTGGGTGTAAAGGCTTAACACGCTCATTAACTACTGACCATAAAAAGTAATAAAAAATAAAAAAATTAATTTCTAACACTAACTAATGTACTCATTACATGAGAAGATGATATGAAAATGATGAAATGATGAAAACTTTCTTAAAATTCAAAGTAGCCAGCCAATCGGTAAACTTTGTAACGAAAAATGTTCATTTCCATTCATTCATTCACTTCTTCATTTTAATTTCAGTTAACCACATACAGTTACGTGCCCCTCAAATCTACTAACAACAGCAACGGTACATACAGTTAACATTACAAAAAGTGGGCAAAAAAAAAACTAAACCGCCACTGTAATTACCGGTTGTGTAACGAATTATTTTTTTTTTTATATAAAATTTAACAACAACAACAAAAAATTGTATTTTTTCTCTCTTCTTTTTTAATTTTGTAAATTAAAATTTTTTTCGTAAAACCAAACATCGTATGTATATACTACATAATGTACTTATAGTAAGTACAGTAAGACCCCGCTTAACGAAACAGCGTTATACGTAGCAACTTAACACGTCAACACGTACATATAAAATACAGTTGGAATCTCTATTCTGGACAGACTAATTAGCGTTGAAAAAGATACATAGTAACGCAACATTGTGCGATTTAGGGGAATCCCAATACTGCAGCGTAATACTGAAACAGCGTTAAGCGTGGTCTTACTGTATGCAGTCTGCAGTTAAAGATGGTATTGAAGTTATTTTTATTCGATCGTGTGTGTTCGTCTCTATCATTTGTAGATTTCCACTCTTATTACTACTTTTCTTTTGTTTTTAAAGATGATTTAAGATCTTGAACTAGATTTCAATGGTAGAGTCTTTAGAAAAACGTTTTTAAAACATTAAATATTCCGCTGAATTAAACAAAACTTTATTCTTAACTTTTAAAATCTTGGAATTGTTTAAAATGAAATTGTATTTTTTTTTTTTTTTTTATAAAAATAGCCCGCAGTTTCTCACACCAGTTATGTTGTGTGTGTTAATTTTTATACAGAAGTGGCGGGACCTACAGTTTCAAGTCGACTCCAAACGACAGATTTTTGAGAAACAAGAAGAGAAAGAGAAGAATTCGCCGAAAAAATACTTTCTGTATTTTTTTACTTTTGATGTCTGGCCTGGGACTCGAACTCGAGCCTTTCGTCTAATAAGCCAACACACTACCTACTAGACCACGGCGACTAATTCTTTACCTAACGTATATGGCTTTGTAGTCACCGTAATGTGTTAGATGCGAACCCATGGTTCAAAACCCAGGTTAGATACTCCGTACAAAACGAAATATGACTCGGTCACTGCATCTCAGTACTCTTCTGGTAAAAACTATGGGAGTAAATAAGGTTTCCATGAGAAGTTTCTCACTAATAAGTTGTTCAGGTTCGAGTTTAAATTGTAAGTCCCACCACCACACATTTAAAAAATTAACACACACAACAAGGGTGGTGATAAAAGCTAGGTTGTAATACTCACTAAAGGCTAAAATTATCAATTAAATAAGAAGGACTTAAGAAACTATTTGCCGTACAAAATGTGAATAAAAACTAAGAGAATAAAATATTGCAAACAATGGAAGGATTTCAAAGGAGTTTCCTTTTTGTAGAAAAGGTTTAATGGACGTTTGTCATATTAACTTGTGTCGTATTTCTTTGAATTTAATTTTATTTGTTATTACTTTTGATTCTCTTTTATTGGTGGAATTTGCTGAAGTTATTTTTGTTTAAATTTAGCTTTGAAGGCCGCAAAAAAAAAAATAAATTTAAAAAAAAATTTCAAAAAGAAAAAATTCAAAAAACAAAACTTCAAAGAGTTTAAAAATCCTCAGCTTTTTAATAAAAAAAAAAGTTTTATTTTGTATTAACAAAGATAATATAAAATTAAATGTGAATGTTTTTTTTTATTTTTATTTAAATTTTTTATTATTTATTAAGTATGTCTTAAACCGTATCATTGCTTTGGGCGTTTACTGTAATTGTCAATTATTCTTTTGTTTACAAAATATTTTTTAACAAATATTTTCGAATTTTTAAACATTAAATTGCCAATTATTGAAGCACTTTTTTTAAAACGCAATTTTAAGAATCAAGGTTTACATTGCGGTTTTTTTTTTTGTAATTTCGGGTTTTATGGGGTTTTGTTTGGAATTTAATGGGACTGAATTTTTTTTTTTAATTTATTGTGTAAAATCATGCAAACTAATTGTGCTTAAATCGATCATTTAAAAATCTTTTTTTTTATTTTCAAACCGAAATATTTCATTTTAATGGATTTCATTTCAGATGAGAGGGTTAAATCGACTGAAAGATAAAATATTTTTATAACCCTGATGTTTTTAAAAAATTTCCATTAAAGTAATGTCGAAACGACATTAAAAATTTATTATTTTTCCAATTTCAATAGATATTGTAAAGGATTACGCAATTTTTCGATTACCTATATTACATAATTGGTCACTACAACCCTTCAGTCAGGATTATAACCTAATTTTTGCACATTTTTTTTTTCATTTAATCCCGCAAAATTTGAGTGTTTTAATGGCGGCCTAACTGTGCTGTTAACTGCTGTCAGTTATAACTCCTAGCCAAGTTGAATTGAGTTTATCTAATGATGTTATAGACTTCCGTTTGAAAGATACCCGTGAGTTTCGTTATGGGGCTCGGAATTTTTCATTCTGGCATTAAAATCTGCTGTTCCAGTTCGAAGATCCATTCCTAATGCATTTTTATACCACAAAATAATGCCAAACAGTGATATATTCTCTCTACTAACACTTTTAATGCAATTAAGTCAAAATCGTTCTTCTTCTTCTGGAATAGCTGATGCTAAGTTAGCAATCTTTGGCCGAATGGTTCTCGGAATGTTCCGGAACGTTGATTTAACACATTCTCTGCCGAGCCTAAATTATATGAAGTCATTCCCATTGCCATTTCTATTTTGAGTGTTATTGTTTATCAAAACCTTCTTATTTCTTGGTAAGAGCACATACAGTGAGCGTCAAAAGAAAGTGTACATTAAAAATATATACATTAATAAATTACCGTTATAAAATTAATTCATTGCCAGTTTTTAAAATTGAACCCAAAAAAAAAAAAAAAAATTAAAAAAATTTAAAAAAAATTCGAAAAATTGTCAAATTTTTTCGAGCTTCTTAAATGGTAAAAACTAAGTTTGCTGATATTTAGAATTTTATTTTTCTGTACAGTTTCTTTTGATTCTCTCGGTATATTATCATACATAATCATTTACAAGCAAAAAACCGAAGACGAGTATACTCGTCGTTGGCAATAGGAAAATAAAAGGACTCGATATCCTTCTCGTATTTGCGTACGTTTTAGTAGAAAAAAAAGCAAAAAAAGCAAATAATAAATCACGCTGATGGATAAAATAAAAAAATGGAATAAAACGAAACACATTGCGAATATTGGCAAAAAAAAATTTGCTAATTTAGAAGCCTGTATATTATAATATACTAGCAGATTGCACCCGACGTTGCGCGGGTTATAAAATAACAATGAATTCGGTTTCGAAATCGGCTTCTTAAAAAAATGCACTTTTTCAAATTATTCGGAAACCGGCTTATCAAACAACTCTGTTTTTTGAATACTCTAACTCCTAAATATAAATGCATGCAATTTGCCCGTTTTTCGCCTCTTTCCCCCTTTTGGGACCCCTTTTGGTCTAACTTTTAAAACAGAACACCTCCAATAGCTATTTGGGAAACTTAACCAAGCTAAATCGTAAAAAAATACTTTTAAAACACATAAAATACAGCATTTATGCAAAAAGTACTAATTTTTCCCCTTTTTTCTCTCCCTTTGTCCCATTTTTTTTCACTTTGGTTCAAAATTTTTAAAGGTTTATAGCCTATAACCTGCACCGACAAAAGCTCGATCAATATCCCAAATTTCAAGAAAATCGGTTCAAGCGTTCAGGCGTGATTCGGTATGCACTTAATATGCCCGTTTTTTGCCCCTTTCACCCTTTTTGGACCCCTTTAGGCTCAACTTTAGAAACGGAATACCTCCAATAGTTATTTGAAAAAGCTAATCAAGCTAAATCGTAAAAAATTCCTTTAAAACACATAAAATACAGCATTTATGCATAAAAGTGTTAATTTTTGCCCATTTTTTCTCCCGTTTTGGTCAAAATTTTGAAAAGATTTATAGCCTATAGTCCGATCTATATCCCAAATTTCAAGAAAATCGGTCCAGGCGTTAATGCGTAATTGGCTAACAAACAAATAAACAAAAAAACAGACTTACAGAAAGATTTATAATATATATTAGGATTTAAAGTACGACGAGAATACTCGTCTTGGTATTGCGGGATACCCGTCAAAGACGAACATATCTTTTATTCAACTTCAATTTTTGAGATCTACTCAACAATAATACACTATGTCATTAGCCAGGTGTATTTAAAATTTTTTTTTTTATTTTGTCGCATACACACTGCTTACTACACTATGATGACTTCCGGATTTGATACTTCCTTTTTCCTCTTTCACTGACATGAGTAGAGATCATCAACTAGGGATTCATCGTAGACTAGTTGAGTAGAGAGGGTTGATCGTATTAAGAAGAAAAATACAAAAAATTCGTACTAAATTCGTTTTCGAAAAAATGTATCATTTCTTTGGGGTTTTTCTTCATTATTTTTTTAAAAAAAATTGTTTTTTTTTTCTTTTTTATTTTTAAAAAATCTGAAATTAGTCAAGAGTGATTCATAAAAATTCCAAAACTACAATATTAATTTTTTTTATTTAATTTTAATTTTATACTCTGATTTACGCAAAAACAATCGAATAAATATTTTTTTCTTTTATTCTTTTCATTTCTTCATTCAGTTCATTTTAGCTTTGAATTATTTATTCCATCTTCATACGTACTCTGTTGGAATTTAAAAAATTGTGTTGTCAATACAACAACAACATAATGACGATAATGATAATGATAGTGATGGTATGGTATTAACCACCTAAATATGTATGTTTGAGCTCCAAATACAAAATTATTCAAATTCTTTAAATATTAATAAGCATGTGTATGTGTGTACGTCTTCAATAAATGGTGGTGGAGAGACCTTACTGCGAGCCAGCCAAAACAAGTTGGCAATTTATTTTTATTTTTTTTGTTTTGTTTTGTTTTGTTTTCAATAGAAACTTTTTTATTTTTGATAAGTTTTTTAACATTAGAAGGGGCTTTTCAAATTCTACTCATACGACATAATAGACAATAGAATATTAGAAAGGAAGTTCAAGTAGAATATTGCGGAAAAGAAATAAAAAAGTTAAGTTAAATTGTCATAAGAAATATCTGTCCTCAAAGTTGGCTTTAATTAAAGTTAACTTTAGCTAAAGTGAACTTTAAAGCCGCATTTAACTTCTTTTTTTTATTACAACCTACAGGGTTGTTAACTTTTTCATCATGTTAGACATAAAAGAACTTGAACATCATATCATAACGTATACAGTGTCGGTAAAAACATATAGGACAAAATTCAGGTTATAATATTTTGTACGATTTAAAAGAAATTAGAAATGAAAAGAGTTCGAAGAGCTGTCAATAGCAGACTAACTCCGAAATACTGTTTCGGAACAGTTAGGCATGAATCCAGAAGAATTCGAAGACCAGTCAGTAGCAGACTAAATCGGAAATACTGTTCTGGAACAGTTAAGCATGGAGGTGGCAGTATTATGGTGTAGGGCTGCTTTTATGGGGGAAGCTTAGGATCTTTACACAAAATCGATGGTATTATGAACAAACAAATTTATAAAAATATATTGCTGGAGAAGATGTGGCCGTGATAAAATGCCACGCCAATGGATATTTCAACACGCCAACGACTCGAAACACGCACCCAAATTGGTGAATGGGTTTTTGGAACAAGCAGGCGTTAATGTCATGCAGTGCCCTGCATAGTCACGCGACCTTAAACCCATAGAAAATTTATGGGAAATAGTAAATAGAAAGGTAAATCGGGAATCGGCACATCGGGATCAAGGCATGGTCAGCTATTCCAATGAATACAATAGAGAATCTTATTATTATCAGCTATTCCAATGACTACAATAGAGAAGCGTGCTCAGTGCGGTTATTGGAGTCGTGATGGGTCATGGTATTATGGGTGTCCACACGAAACGGATGGATCAGGAACACCTCGCAAACGATTTCTGTAGAAGCTGCAGGAGCAAAGGGGAGGAAGAGACGGTTCTTCATCTACTAGGAACATGTCCGGTACTGTGTCAAAAAAGGAAGGGACATCTTGATGCCTACTAATGGGTGATTTTTTAAAAGCTAAAGGAAAATTTTCAAAAAAAAAAAAAAAAAAAAAACTCACATAAAATTCAGAAAAATCCATGAAATCTTTATTTGAATCGATAGTACGGTCTACGGTCCATATAACTTACTGTTTGAAGATTATTTCATACAAATGTTGACCGCAACTGCCCCTCAAATGGTCCATCCATCCGCTTAGTCCAATTTTGGCATACTCTTTCCAATATTTCGGCTGGTACCTCACGAATAAATGCTTCAATGTTGTCTTCCAATGCGTCAATTGAAGCGGGCTTGTCTGTATAGAGATGAGCTTTAGCATAGCCCCACAAAAAATAGTCTAACAACTTTAAATCACACGACCTAGGCGGCCAATTGACTGATCTCGAACGTGAAATAAAATGTTCACCGAACTTGCCTCTTAATAAGACCATTGTTACGCGTGCTTTGTGACATGTGGCACCGTCTTGTTGAAACCACATGTCATGCAAGTCAAGCTCTTGCATTTTGGAAAAAAAAGTTGGATATCATCTCACGGTAGCGCTCACCATTTACAGTTACTTTGCGATTCGCAGCATCTTTGAAGAAGTACGACCCAATCCTGCCACCAGCCCATAAACCACACCAAACTGTGACTTTCTCTGGATGTCTTGGAAGCTTTTGCAATGCTTCTGGCTGATCTTCACTACAAAATCGACAATTCTGCTTATTTGCGTATCCATTGAGCCAAAAATGAGATTCGTTGCTGAACACAATTTTTCGATAAAGAAGTGGATCTTCGGCCAACTATCCAAGAGCCCATTAACCAAAAATTCTGCATTGCGGTAGGAGCGTTCGGCTTCAATTATTGCACCAGCTGTATTGTGAAAGGCTTCACACCTAAATCCTTTCGCAAAATTTTCCACATTGTTGAGTAAGCGAGGCCCAATTGCCTTCGAATGGCGACGAAACGATAATTGATGGTCATCATTAACACTGGCCGATACAGGTGCGATATATTTTCTTCAGTTCGCATTCTACGTATGCGTGTTGGTGGTTTAATGTCCAACAATGTAAATTTGGTGCGAAATTTAGTCACAATAGCCCAAATAGCCGCTTAAACTGACCATAAAATGGAAGAAGCGCGCGATGAACTTTCTTAACAGAGCACGCATTTTGATATTAAAATTCAATGATTTGCAGGCGTTGTTCGTTTGTAAGCCGATTCCTGGTTAAATTATAGACCAAACTAAAGATGTTTGATAGTGAAACAAAACACGAAACGTGCTTGAGTTGTTTAAACCAGTGTTGCCAAAAAGATAATAGCTAAAAAATCACCCTTTACATTGATGATCTGAGTGATTTGTCGAATATTAACGTAGCCTGTCAGAGTTGCTTCATTCTAAGCTCTAGGCGGTTCCAGGATTGGAGATAGTTAGCGCGAACTGTGGTATCACAATGAGACAAATGAGGCCTAAGTGCGTTCATCCAATTCATTTGGAGGAACGGCCACTTATACCTACCTATCTAAGTAGTCGCCGTAGTCTAGTGCTGGCTTATTAGACGTGATACCACGGTTCAAAACCCAAGTCAGACATTTTGATTATATCAATATGAGAAGATATTTCTTCGGTAACTTCCTCTTAGCAGATTTCTGGCAAAAACTCTGAGAGTAAATAAAATTGCTATGAAAAGTTTCTGAAAAATCTGTAGTTCGGAGTCGACTTTATACTGTAGGTCACGCCATTTGTGTATAAATTAACACATACATAATAAGTGAAGTGAGAAACTAGGTTGTAATCCTAACTGAAGGGGGATAATGACTAATTATGTATGTGTTAGGGATGCCAAACGGGATAGCTGTATCCAGCTTATAAATATTCACCTCTACCACCTCCTGATGTAAATAAATCTATTTCTTTGGACAATTGAGTATCTAAATCAGTTACCCTTTTAATTCGCTTTATAGGGCTTTTGCATCCTTCGATGCCATCAAATAATTTGTTATCACTGGAAGTAGGGCTTTTCTCGTCTGAGATGCTATTATCGAAGTCAAGTGATATAGAATTTTTTTCAGGACCTTTTGTAGGGTCAAAATACATATGAATTCATAATCCCGAAAATCTCGAAAAATCCCGGGATAAGTTTTTAAAAATTGCGGGATTTCGGAATTTTCGGGATTCACAAAATTCCGAATCTCGGGATTTTTAAAAACTTGGGGATTGTGAATTCATATGTATTTTGACACTGCAAAAGGTCATGAAAAAAATTCTATAGCACTCGACTTCGATAATAGCATCTCAGATAAGGAAAACCCTCCTTCCAGTGATAAAAATTATTTGATGGCATCGAAGAATGCAAAAGCCCTATAAATCGAATTAATAGGATAACTGATTTAGATACTCAACTGTCCAAAGGAATAGATTTATTTACATCAGGAGGTGGTAGAGTTGAATATTTACAAGCTGCATACAGCTACCTTGGAACTATTTTACCAACAAATGTTGATTGCAAGAAGTGTTTTTCAACGGCAGAGTTTGTTGACAGATTTAGATGCTTAAATCTTTTTTTTTTGGAACCCAAATAATTTTCTTAAAACTAATGCATTTGCCTTGCTGTTTTTATATTTTATTTTTAATGATATATAATTCCGATATACATAATTGGAATACAAATGATTTTGTAAACAAAATATTTTTATTATTAAGAGAAAATAGCTATTTTTCCCGTGATTTTTCGGGATTTTTGGATCCCGAATTACCCCGAAATATCCCGGGATTTTGGGATCGGGATTTACAAAATCCCGAATCCTGGGATTTTTAAATATCGATCCCGTTTGGCATCCCTAAATAAAATTAAAAATGAAAATAAAAAATTTCAAAGCCTTCAACTTGTCTTCAAATCAATGCCAAGAACTTTATTTAAAAGGAAATTAATTCGTAAAGAGTAACAATTAAAAAAAAAGCAATAAATGCCGTGTATAACATAATAATTTTAAGACATCCAAAAGTATTTAAAATTTAATTTAAAAAAAATATTAAAAATTTAACAAAAATTGTAAATTTAAAAAAAAAAATCTAATTCGAAAAACTTTAACAAATGAAAGTGAATTTAATCAAAAATGTTAAATCAATTAACAAAAATTTCTTTTTTTGCAGTTAAAATAATGTGATATTTAAACGAACGAAATAATATGAAATAATAAAAGAAGAAATTATTATTAATTTTTTTTTTTAAATAATAAATCAAATCAAATCGAATCTCGAACCCATGTGAAAAGGAGGTGATAATTTATTTTCGTTTTCATTATTTATTAAGTTTTCATATCAATATTTAACGAATGTATTTATAAAAATCCATTGAGAGTGAGTTAGTTTCAAGTGTTTTTGTTTTTTTTTTGTTGTACCCTCGTCTAAGTAAATTATTTAATTTATGCAAAATGTTATCGATACCCTACAAATCATCACCCCAAGGGGGCCAACGGCGACATCATCACCATCAACGCTGGTTGCTAACCCATACGTTATGGACTAGTTTAGTTGTAATTTTATTAATATGTTTGGATGTCAATTGTTATGGTAAGTACAAGATTATATTTCTTTATCTTTTTTAATTTATTTTTAATTTATTTTAAATTTATTTGTAAATAATTGTTGTTAAGTACTTAAGATTTATTTAAAAAGGTTTAGGGATTGAAATTATCTGTTAAATGTCTGTCAATACAATGGAAATAAAATCGATTTATTTAAGCAATAAATAATTTAACTTAGTTAAATGAAGTGCCCCAGGTCAGACATCAAAATGAAAAATATTTCTTCGGCGACTTCCTCTCAGCAGATTTCTGACAAAGACTCTGAGAGTAAAAAATTGCCATGAAAAGCTTCTCAAAAATCTGTCGTTCGGAGTCGACTTTAAACTGTAGGTCCCGGCACTCATGTATAAAATTAACGCACACAACATAAGTGGTGTGAGAAGCTAGGTCGTAATCCTGACTGAAGGGTTGTAATGGCCAATTATGTATGTATGTATGTAAATGAAGTGTAAACTTAAATATTTTTTAAATTCAATTCTATTTCGTAATGTAACGATTGTATCTTCTATTCTACAATACATTCTGGAGATGTCAATAGGAAACAGTATCTCCATATGGATATGGAGAGAACACAATAACTCTTTAAATGGTGGCTTAGACTACCAAGATAGCAAACTATTAGCAGACCCTACAACCAAGACCCTATGACTGGCGTAGAACCAACCAGTACTTCTGAAACAACGCTTGAAAGCCAGTAAAATCAAGGTTCACGCTTACAAAACATTTCGAATATCCCGGTTACCTGGGATACAAAAACGCTAAGAATAAATAAACCTGCCATGAAAAAGAGTCTCAAAAATCTGCCATTCATAGTCGACGTTTAACTGTAGGTCCCGGCACTCGTGTTTAAAAATTACACATGAGTGAGTTCCGATACCGTAAGTACCTTCATATATACAAACATAATTGGGCATTGCAACTCTTCTGTCCGAATTACGACCTAACTTGTCACACCACTTATGTATATTATGTGCATTAATATTATTCAGTGAGTGGCAAGGACCTAAGGTCAAAATTGCATTTTGCCTTAATAAAATGCACATTTTTTGGTAGAAAAGAAAACACCATTAAAATTTTATCCTTAGTGTATAGTTTATTTTGACGCTCACTGTATATAAATTGATTTCATGCAATACCTAAAGTTTAAAGTTTCAGAGAAGTACTAATCGAATCTTTTTGAAAATAAATTTCATTAATCGACAGTGTTCTCCAAGTCACCGCAAAGGCATTCCCCGGATTCTTCTTAATCTATTACAAAAGCACCGAAACAGAACAGAAAAAAATGTCAATTAATTGGATTTTATTGTATCCGTTCTACTGTTCATTTTAAATTTTCCATAAAAAAACTACACACTCCCCATTAATTTTGATATGAAACAAAATCAAATCTTTCATCAATGAACAAAAAAAAAATATAAGAAATCTAGACTTTAAAATAAGTTGTTCTTAATGCTGTTGTGCTGTTGCTGTATTTCATGTTATCAGGTGTTAGTTTTTTAGTTTGATTTCAACTTGATTAACTCTTTGCCAAAATTGGTTTAAAAACCCCAATTAAATTTTTTTAATTTTGTATCACGTAAATAATTTCTATGTTATACCGAACACAACAACATTTTATTCTGTTTTTTTTTTATTCCAATTAGTTGCAACAACTTTAGATGTCAATTACTAATGCCAGCAGTAAATAATGAAAAATTGAAAGAATTGAAAGTATTTTCCAAACAAAACAGAGGATTTTATAAAGTTAAATTAATGCTACTTATCGTTGTCATTTTATAACTCAAGAACGGTCTTACCTATCCAAGCCAAATGTTTAGGCTTTGTTCGCACTATTTAGTAGATGGTTTATATAAAGTTTGCCACTCCTACTTTTACGCCCACATTTTATATTTGTCTAAAATCAGAAAACGGCTCCATCGATTTGACTAATTTTTCTTTCAAATGTTTGTATTTAAATCCATTTGAAGTTTTCATCAAGAGAAAATTTTGCCCCGCCCACTTTTGCACCCACTTTTTTTTTTAAATTACTTAAAATTAATTAAATCTTAAACCGTGCATTTGATTATGTTATGATCTTTAGCAAAGTTGTTGCGCATGAGCCGACGAAGATTACTAAGTTGGTATGACCAATTTCCTAATAGGTGGCGACACTGAAAATTACTCAAAATGAATTAAATCTTAAACTGTGGCATTCTTTAACAAAGTTGGAACGTATGAACCGATGGAGGTTGGTGCGATTATTTTCCGATGGATGGCGTCACTGAAAATTATTCAAAATGAATGACAAGCAATTGGTCGACCTACATTCCAAGCACGGAAGAAAAGAACATTACGAGCCTCAGAATCAGACGAACACTGTGACTGGAAAATCTTCGAGTATATGCCGTTGAGACGCGTTCGCATTAACCACTTGAACAACGAGAAGTGATATTAGAAACTGGAATATCGAATGCTTACTACTCAGGCCCTTTCATCTGAATCATCAGGACAACGCGAAACAAAATCAATAAAATGATTAGAAATTAATTGGACATTTGTGTAATGCCTTTCCTTCAAATTTACTTTAGTTGGGGGGGGGGGGGGGCGCAGCATAACGTGCAGGGTACAGCTAGTATTTTATAAAAACAAATTATTTAAAATTTCCACACTTACATACATACATAATTAGTCATTACAACCTATCAGTTAGGATTACGACCTAGCTTTTCACGCCCCTTATGTTGAGTTCTTAATTTTATACACGAGTGGCGGGAGCCACGGTTTAACGTCGACTCCAAGGAACAAATTTTGAGAAACATTTCACGACAATTTTATATACTCGCAGAGTTTTTCCCAGAAATCTGCTGAGAGGAAGTTGCCGAAGAAATAATTTTTCATATTCGTTTCGATGTCCGACGCGGGAATTTGAACAGTGGTCTTACCTTAATAAGCGCCGTGGGTCTAGTAGGTAGTGTGCTGGCCTTGTTAGAAGTAAAGCCATGGTTCGAGTCCCAGACCAGACATCAAAATAAAAAATACAAAAAGAATTTTTTCGGGCGATTTCTTCTCTTTCTCTTCTTCTTATTCTCAAGTTGCCGCGGTTTAGTAAGTTCTCCTGGTTCAAACAAAACGAAATATGATAAAAAAAATTCTTTAGGGCGACTTCCTCTCAGCAGTCTTCTGGTAAAACCTCTGAGTAAGTAAATTACATTGCCATGAAAAGTTTATCAAAAATCTGTCGTTCGGAGTCGACTTTAAACTGTAGGTCCCGCAACTTCTATATAAAATTAACACACACAACATAGCGGTGTGAGAAACTAGGGGCTTCCTTGGGGACGATTGCTGTAGACCGTCTAATGGTTAAGGTATAGCACTGGCCATTTTATAGTCACCAGTAGCAACTCATTTCCTTATCGTTTGCATCTTTCCTCTTTCCACTTTTCATAAACCTGCACAATGCACTGCATGTGTAGGTGTCATCCACTGAGTGCTGGTTTAATTAAAAAAAAAAAAATAAAACACACTGCCTACTAGACAAAGGCGACGTCAAGGCGTATATTAGTGTCTGGAAAACATAATATTTGTTGACTATTATTGTCGTCGTAAAGAGATAGCTTAGGACTTCAACTATATGATAAAACAGTGCCCATTCAAAAAACCGTTTATTAAGCTCAGGGCTATTCCTAGATAGTCTGATGTATAACTTAGATCTTCTCTTTCTACTTAAAATTTTGCCTAAAAATCTGCTGAGAGGAAGTCGCCTAAGTTATTTTTTCTTATTTCATTTTGATGGAGATGTCTGACCTATGGTTTAAACCATGCTTTAACTTCTGATAAGCCAACAAACTACCTAATAGAGTACGGCGACAATTTAAGGGTTACTGTTTAAGTGTTTATTACACATCGTTACAGAACACCCTGTTTAATTCAGCTTTCAGTTTTAATTAAAATTAATTATTTTAGCGTTACTCTCTGTATGAACAAATTTGGTTTATTAGACAAGAACCAGACATGATTGTATGTATGTTTGTATATATTTGGAATCTATTTTTTTTTTTTACAAAATTATTATAAATTACGTTACGTTACGTTACGTTACGAACATCTGCGCCAATTAAACGATAACAACGGCTTCTGTTTTTTGAAAATGACTACACGATTGAACTTAGGAGTTGTGATAGTGATCTCTGGCTGGTCTTTCTGGTATAGAATAGGTGCATAATTTGAAAGGAATTATATTCGAAAGACTTTATTCTTCAGAAACCTTTCATATCTCCAAAGGTCACATACATATAATCAGACAAAGAGAACTTAGAGTGTTTCAATACAAGCGTAAAGTATACTATATTGGTACGTAACCTCAATTGTTTGGTTATACGATCGTGAACGTCTCTTTGAAACTTGGAAAAAGAGAGGAACCCACATTGAAATAAAATCAAATTCAGAAAATATGCATAGGTTATCTACACCGTTAGAAGTAATTTCAATAATTTTACAAGAAAGGTGCCAGTGTGGAATGCTCAAGGCTCAGAAAGAATTTTAAAATTAATATCTTTTTAGAAGTAGGTAATGGGTTGGGTTATTAGACGTGAGACCATGGTTCAAACCCCAGGGCAGAAATCACAAGCAAAGCGAAATATGAAAATATTTCTTCGGCGACAGATTTCAGTTAAAAACTTTTGCTCAAAAAAAATCTGAGAGGCCTCACCTTTATGGACAAAACTAAGGCACGCAACACAAGTGTCAGAGGCTAGGTCGTAAGTATTGAATGGCCAATTATGTATGCACCCTTTAAAATTTCATGCTACTCTTGCTAAGAATAATCCATCATAACCATCACCGGCAATTGGCAATAAAGCCCGTTGCGATAACATATTGTCAATATCCCAACTCATTACACCATTACATTCCTAAATCTGATCAAATTAGTAGGATCCTTCAAACCAATTCACTTGGGGAGATTATATCAATTCGAAATTACTGAAGGTTGTTCCCAATTTAGCATTTTTCTTACAAAAAGGATAGTAACCTGTGAACACCGCTATTCTGCCATGGCGGGGCCTCTTTTTATCCAACCGTGATCAGCAGAGTCGCCGTGGTCTAGCAGGTAGACATCAAAACGAATACAAAAAGTATTTTTTCGGCGATTTCCTCTCAGCAGATTTCTGGCAAAAACTCTGTGTAAGTAAATAAAATAGCCAAGAAAAGTTTCTCATAAAAATCTGTCGTTCGGAGTCGACTTTAAACTGTAGGTCCCGCTACTCCTGTATAAAATTAACACACACAACATAAGTGGTGTGAGAAAACTAGGTCAATAATCCTGACTGATGAGTTCTAATGACCAATTGTGTATGTATGGTATGTTCAGGCAGAGTCTAGCAATATTGAAAGGGAGAAGAAAGACTTGGCGCCTCCCTATAAAACAATTTGATAATATCAGCGATTACGAACTGCGTTGCGGGCCACCAATGCAACTTCCAAAGATATCAGTTTATCCCGGAACGCGTAATAAGAGTTAACTTTGATTTTTCGAAATTCGAAATTTTCATAAGAAATCCTTGACATTCATGGAAAAGTATAAGCGATGAAACTATATTTCGTTAAATCAAGCAATTTATAGACAAAACCCTTCCAACCAACAAGCATTTGCGATGCTTTTTAAATACCCATGACCCTCTGCTAACAGACACTACAGTGATTAGGAATTTCATTATTTGAATCCGTAGTTAATATGACAGAGTCCAACTTGTTACGGACCTTTAAGCCATCGGCATAAACTCAAAGGATGATCTTTAAACCAGAAATCTCTAGTTAAAATTTTAAAATCGAATGTTTTATCCAAAAAGAAAATTTTCCAAGAATGTAATGTTTAATCCTTTAAGGGTCATTATTACAACTTGGTGTTAAACTTTAGTTAAAGTGAACTTTAAAGTTACCTTTAACTAAACCCAAGTTTAACGGCAAGTTGTAATACTTGCCCTAAGAGGATTAAACTAAAGCAATTGTAGCTAAAGTGAACTTTAAAGTTATCTTTAATTAAATCCAAGTTTAACGACAAGTTGTAATACTTAGGGCCATTATTATAACTTACCTTTAACAAAAGGGAGGATTTTAACGGAGAGATAAATTGTTTTTCATTATTTC
>CM025791.1:76988019-77124172 GCA_014635995.1 Sarcophaga peregrina
ATTCTGAGAGTAAATAAAAATTGCCATGAAAAGTTTCTCATAAAATCTGTCGTTCGGAGTCGACTTTAAACTGTAGGTCCCGCTACTCATGTATAAAAAGAACACATACAACATAAGTGGTATGAGAAACTAGGTCAATAATCCTGACTGATGGGTTCTAATGAGGGGAAGGGAGGAAGGAAATGGAGGATATAGGAGTGTAGTGAAGTGGAGGGAGAATGGGAAACAGAGGAATTACATGTAAAGAAACAGGCACAAAACAAAAGAGGTTGAGAGTGCGACTACAATCATGAAGCCCTAGCACCTCTCAACCAGCCCAAGCTGCTAATGAATCTGTGGAAAGTCTTGATGTCGGCTCTCGACACAGAACTCAAGTTCTCAAAGAAGACCCTGCCAAGGGTCCTCAACCTCACCCTACCAAGGGCTGGGCTGTTGCAGAGGAGATGTTCGACAGTCTCCAATTCCTCCTCATCGCAACATACCCTGCAATAGTACGGCTGGGATCTGTTCCAGAACCCCGTCAGCGACTTAATCTCGCAGTGCCCAGTGATAAAGCCGACAATTTTGTTGGAGATGACTGATCTTGGGATTGAATCGTGGCCTCATGTCTAATATGTTAACACACTACCTGTTAGACCTTGGCGATTTCTAATAGAATAAAATGGAAAAAGCAAGGTTGAGGTGGATCTGAGCAGTTATCGTCGTACGTTTGCACGAGTTGGATTTTAAGGGAAAACAGACTACTAAAGCGATCATGTCAATACGGCACGAAAATCATTTCATGAGAGTACCTACTAGACTGCGACAACTGCAATGGTTAATTTCAGTGGGCCGAAAAGGAACTCCCTGAAGTAGAGGAGTCCTATAAAAGTCCCCGTAGTCTAATGGGTAGTGTGCTGGCTTCGGTTCAAAGCCTGAATCAGATATTTCCGACAAAATGAAAAATGTGAAAATATTTCTTAGGCGACTTTTTCTCAGCAGATTTCTGGCATAACTCTGAGAGCAAACAAAAATGCTATGAAAAGTTTCTCAAAAATTTGTGGTTCGTAGTCGATTTTAAAGTGTATGTCTCGCCTCTTATGGATAAAAAAATCTAACGAATACAACATAAGTAGTGTGAGAAGCTACGTCGTAATCCTGACTGAAGGGTTGTAATGGCCAATTATGTATTTATGCATGTATGTGTGTTTAAAAGTTAGAGGGACTGTTTTAGACGAAATACGCAGTAGATATCGATCACTTCCTCAAACAGAAAAAGTGGAAAGTGAAAGTGGTAATATTGAAATTTACAGTGCAAAGGAAAAAATATGCCTCTATCCATAGGAATTTCAATTTTAAACTAAAAGTCTCAATAATTTCTTTCAATGTAACTTCATTTTCTTTTTTTGTATTATTTTAAGAAAACATTTTTTTTTTTTATTTTATTTTAAAATTTATTTTTCATTGTTTATTCATCCTTTGGTTAAAAGTGTATCCAGTGGTAGCAATAAACATTTATTCGTACTCATACTCAGATTGTTTTATTTACAAGAATCTCATCCATTTTCGTTTATTTAGTTTTAGTTGCGTTATTGTATCATGTTTTTCTCTTTCTTTCTTTCTTTCTTTCTTCTCTTTCTTTTTCTACTTTCATATTCTTTTGTTGTTGTTTTTTTTCTTTACTTTTGTTTATTGTCTTCAGTTTAAGTTGTCATTTGGCTTGTTATTGTTGTATTGCTTTTGCTATTAAATTGAAATCTTTTTAGTTGATTGTGATATTGATCGATGCAAATTGATAGCACGTTTCAAACCAATAACAACAACTAAAAAAAAAATGTAGAAAATTGTATGAAAAATGTATAAGAAAAAAAAATATTAGAAACAAATACGAAATCAGTGGAATGCATTTTGTAAAATGAAAAGAAAACAACAAAATGCAGCATCCATATCCGTATAACACACAGAACATCAATTTAATTTTTTGTAAAACAATGAATAGGAAAATAAATATGAAAATAAATACACCTCACATCTTAGTTTTCTCTTTTTTATTTTTGTTTTCATTTTTAAGAAGTAGAAGAATACACAAAAATATAAAGGGTAAGCCATTAAAAACAAAAATGGTTTGAAATTTTCTTAGAACTGGAATATTATTTCAATTATTTGGATCACTTACAGTGCTTCATTTGATGGGACTAATTTTCGTACACTTTTTCGAGTGTAAGGGGTTGTATCTTGGCAATGGCATCAGGAATATTGGCCTTCAAATGCTCAATTGTCTGTGGTTTATCCTCATAACACTTTTCTTTAACGTCCACCCCACAGAAAATAATGCCAACGGTGTTAAATCGCAGCTTTTTGGCGGCCAATTGACATCACTATTTCGGCTCATTAAACGGCCATCAAACGTTTAACGCATTAAATCGATTGTGGCATGATATGTGTGGCAAGATGCAACATCCTGTTGAAACCAAGAATCGTTCAGATCAATACCATAGAGAGTGCGGACATAAAAATCGGTTTCCAATTGTGTAATAGGTCTTCATTGTCTCCATTGAACGTAATGGTTACGCCATCTTAATTTTCAAAGAAATATGGGCAAATGATGCCTCCGTTTTACAAGCCGCACCAAACAGTTACTCGTAATGGGTGCATTGGCTCGAGGTGTGGATTTTCTGAGCCCCAAATATCGAAATGTCGCCGTGGTCTAGTAGGTAGTGTGCTGGCTTGTTAGACGTAAAGCTAGGGTTCGAGTCCCAAGAAGTATTTTTTCGGCGATTTCTTCTGGCAAAAACTCTGAGAGTAAAAAAAATCTGTCGTTCGGAGTCGACTTTAAACAGTAGGTCCCGCCACTCATGTATAAAATTAACGCACACAACATAAGTGGTGTGAGAAGCTAGGTCAATAATCCTGACTGAAGGCTTGTAATGACCAATTATATACATATGTATGCTCCTACTAACTTACCTACCAAGTTATAAATGAGGTTCATCCGAGACGAGATTTTTTTGTGGTGATATCAATATCATCATGCAGTTTTTCGTTGACCCATAATCTAGCGAAGCAACTAGGAGGTGGATGGCCATGCGCCTTCAACTCTTGGACCAATTGAACTTTGTAACCCGTCATGCCGTGATCTTTTCGAAATATTCGACGTAAACTGGTGCATGAAATTAATAATTCTTGAGAACAATGACGAGTTGATGTTGACTTTCTCAGTCGCAGCCTCTATATTTTCTGGTCTACGCACTGTACAATCATAGTCACCTCTTGGCGTATGAACAATGAAACCAGTTTCACGAACTTTAGCAATAAACTTGTAACGGATTATCTATTTCGTGATTTCAAAAGTAAACGTAAATAAAACACATAAGAAATATTATTTTTCATGATATTTCTTGTTTATTATAAAATTTGAACGTTGACATTATATGTGAAACACTACATCATTTAAATGACCTCCACGCGAAGTGTTGCAAGCATTGATTCTTTTGAGGTAATTTTCAACCACTTTTTGACACATATTGGCCGGTGTCTCAGGCCATAACTTGACGAATGTTGGCTATTAAGTGCTCAAGAGTTGAAGGTTTATCTGCATAAACAATGTCTTTCGCGTAGCTTCACAAAAGAAAAGTCTGATGGTGTCCAATCGCATGATCTTGGTGGCCAGTTGATATCGCCATGACGAGAAATTACGCGACCAGGAAATGTCTCTTGCAATAAAGCCATATTCGCTCGAGTTGTGTGGCATGCGGCACTGTCTTATTTAAACCATATATTCTTGAAGTCGTATTCTTCAATAGCAGGCAAAAAAAGTCGGTTGTCAAATAACCATAACGTTCTGAATTAACGGTGACAGTCGTTCCATTGCCGTTTTTGAAGAAGTAAGGTCCAATCACACCTTCGGACCAAAAAGTGACTTTTTCTGGATGTAATGGACTCTCTTCAATTACTTGAGGATTCTGAGAAACCCAAATACCACAATTTTGTTTATTAACATACCCACCGAGTATGAAATATGCTTCATCGCTGAAGAAAGTTTTGTTCGAAAAATTGCCGTCCACCGCCTGTTGTTCAAGCACCTATTCCACGTATCTACGACGTTGTGAATGATCAGCTAGCTTCAGTTGTTGCAATCAGCTGAACTTTTATATGGATGTACATGGTTTTCATTGAAAATCTTTGGTTCAGAAATTTGTGAAATTTATTAATCGTATGTGTACTTTTGTAAGCCATTGCAGGGCCTTTCCTCGGTCTTTTGCATTGTTTCAGGAATTTGTGAAATTTATTAATCGTTGGTACACGTCAATTTTAAGACGGTATTTTGCATTATTTCAGAAATTTCTGAAATTCATAATTCCTAATTCCTGAGAACGACGAGAAATCGACACATTCGGGTTTTCGGCAACACTTTCACTTACAATAGCGATATTTTCAGCAAAACGAGTGAAACGATGATGCACAGTCCTTTCAATATTTGTAACAACTCCATTCTCTTTAAATTTCTTTACAATTTTGCCAATTGTTTGCGTAGTTGGACGATTATGTAAATCATAATTTCCTCTTAAAGCATGATTCGCGGCTGTGGCAGAGTTACCATTTTTGCAGTCGGTTTTGATAATTTTTATGCATTGTGGAATAGTTAAGCAATCCATTTTCGTCAATGTCAGACTTTCAACTAAAAAGAAAAAAATTGGTTTCACAACTTAGTTTGACTGATGTCGAATTCCAGTCTCATACTTTTGAAACCACGAAATGGATAGCCCTTTATATACCGGGTCCTGTTGGTTTAATTTCCGAACAATTACCTTTGTTTTGAAAATAAATTTCCAAATAAATCCAAACGTTGCTCCAGCGTAAATCGATTCATTACTTTCAGTGGCGATAATATCCTGAATTTAGCGACAGAATAGAATGATATAAGCATTGCCAAATAAGCAACGGTTCAAGTTTAAACCAATGGATGGCCCACCCTATAAATGATTAAGTTGTGAAAGGCATTTTGGAATTTTCTTTTAAATCAAATGATAAGACATGATGACAGAACAGGTATTTTTCTTATAATAAGAAAACAAAAGAAAAAAGAAAACAAAAGAAAAAGGATTGATTAAAGGAAAAATCTTTGAAAGACCATTTCCATAATATGTTATTAAAATGATTTGTTTAAAAGACTGTGATTGATTTTTTTCTGCAGCATTACATTTAATTAAAATTTTTTTTAGAAAATTCTATTTGAAAATATTTTTGAAATAAATTCCAAATAATTTTGCAAAGGAAAGCTGCAGCTATTTTTACAAGGAATGCTGCTGTCCAATTCTTGTAACTCATGAGTTTTTTTTCAATGTAAGTTCAACTATATTTTGTCAACAGGCATTTGGCTGATGGTTGCTAATAAACCTTAAATAAAATTTGTTACTCAGCATGTGTTCGATAACAGATAACCCGAAATTATTAACATTTGTTGTATTACTAACAGACAGAAAGTGTGAAAGCCATAGGCATCACGAAAGAAGTACGAAACTTCAATGTACCTCGTTAGTATTGCAATTTCAATATCAAAATTCAGCACTACAGTTACCGCATCTTACTTTAAAAATGAATGAAGTAATCTGGAATTATACACGCTTTTAAAATTGAAACTATTTCGTTGAGTCGTGAATGGATTTTGGATCTTTTTGATTCCAGAATGAAATATTTCGAGTACATGGGGAAACTCGAGGGTACATTTTCAACAGAAGTTTTTGTCATCGAAAGACGTACTCAATTCAACGTGGATAGGAGGTATAAAAGACAGAAAAATAAAAGACATAAAAAATACTTTCTGACAGAAAGGCCTTCATTCGAACATTCGGCTTTTATGAGATTAAATCGGCGAAATAAATAAGGCTATCTGAGAAGCTGAATCGGTAAGTAGGCCATATAAAATTACCTTCTACTGTGTTCCAGATTACTTAGGAATTCCAGGTAGTAAACAAGGATAAAGCCCCTATAAAATTGTATGTAGTGCGTTGGCTAATTAGAGATGAGACCAGTGTTCAGACATCTCGATCAAAGAAAATATTTCTTCGGCGGTTTCTTCTCAGCTGATTTCCGGCAATAATTCTCTGAGAGTAATATAAAATTGCCACGAAAAGTATGTCGATTTCGGAATAGACTTTGTACTGTATTTCCTGCTACCCTGCATAAAATTAAGACACAATACGAGTTTATGAGGTAGGGAACTTCAACTGGAAAGGCATGCTCAACGAAAGGGAAGATAAATAGGGCCAAAGATTTATCTCATACCAAGGCATGGGGCAATCGAAACATTTGTTGAAAAAACTACAAAAACTTGGATTTGAGGGATGCATCAGAAAATTAAGAAATAACCAGTAATTGATAACCCTTCTTTTGGCGGGGCACTCAGAGTATAATTATTATTCAGAATTAGAATTGTCTCCAGCTCAACATATAAATTCTCTCTGCTGATGAGAATGAATCATCGGAACACAATCTTAAAACTTATGATATATTATTGCTGGGCGGCGAACTGGCATTATAGACACCGAGTAGTAGTCTGAGATTTGTGAGGATAATAGGAGTGGATTATAGGCAAACATTTCCGAGGATCTTCTGTTTGAGATCTTCTCTTCACAAATTGGGAATTCATTTAGAAATGGTTCACAATGTTGAAGATAATATTTCAATTAAAATTAAGATCAGCAGTTGGCAACTACTTTAAAGCCAATTCGGTGACCTCATATTGTTTGTTGCTAAGCCATGGTGAATAAATGAGAACTAGTTTGACATGCTTTAGTAAGTATGAAAACTATAATGGGTTATCCATTCCGTCGTTTCAAAAGTAAACGTAAATAAAACACACATATTGGGGTGCTCAAGAGTTGGAGGTTTATCTGCATAAAGACGGTATTTCGCGTAGCCCCACAAAAAATTCTAGAGGTGCCAAATCACATGATGTTGGTGGCCAGTTGATATCGCCACGACAAGAAATTACGCGGCCAGGAAATGTCTCTCGCAATAAAGCCATATTCGCTCGAGTTGTGTGGCATGTGGCGCCGTCTTGTTGAAACCACATATTCCTCAAGTCGCGTTCTTCAACAGCAAGCAAAAAAAGTCGGTTATCATACGACCATAATGCTCCGAATTGACGGTGACATTCGCGCCATCGCCGTTTTCGAAGAAGTAAGGTCCAATCACACCTTCGGACCAAAAAGCGAACCAAACAGTGACTTTTTCTAGATGTAATGGACTCTCTTCAATTACTTGAGGATTCTCAGAAACCCAAATACCACAATTTTGTTTATTAACATACCCACCGAGTATGAAATATGCTTCATCGCTGAAGAAAAATTGACGTCCACCGCCTGTTGTTCAAGCACCTATTCCACGTATCTACGACGTTGTGAATGATCAGCTAGCTTCATTTGTTGCGTGGATGTAGGTGTATATCTAAATGCAAAATACGCCATAATGTGTCGTAAAACAGCCCTAATTCCTGAGAACGACGAGAAATCGACACTTTCGGGTTTTCGGCAACACTTTCACTTACAATAGCGATATTTTCAGCGAAACTAGGGAAACGATTGTTATATATTCTTCAGAATGTCTTTATTGAATAATATGAAAATAAATTATTATATTTTAAGTACTAAAGCAAAGGTAACATTGATTTAAAATTTATAAATTTAAACAAGTATAAATACAACAAGTATACTACAACGATGATGTACAGGCCTTTTAATATTTGTAACCACTCGAGTCTCTTCAAATTTCTTCACAATTTTGCTAATTGCTTGCGTAGTTGAACGATTATGTAAACCATAGTCTCCTCTTAAAGCACGATATCATTCACCATTTTTGTATTCACAATTTTTGTAGTAGGTTTTGATAATTTTTATGCGTTTTGGGATAGTTAAGCGATCCATTTCCGTCAATGTCAGACTTTCAACTGAAAAGAAAAAAATTGGTTTCACAACTTAGTTTGACAGATGTCGAACTCTAGTTCCATACTTTTGAAACCACGAAATGGATAGCTCTTTATTTATTACGGCGGCTTTTTGTCGGTAGTTTTCTAGGAAAATTCTGAGAGTAAATGAAAAGTTTCTCATGGATAAGCATGGATTAGCACACACAGCATGAATGGTGTGAGAAGCTAGGTTGTATTACTGGCTAAAGAATTGTAATGACTTATTAAGTAATTAAGTAAGGTGACAGTATCAACAAATTTTGTATATGTGGTAGTCGAATCAAAAGCACTACTGTGATGTGCTAACAGTGGCAAGCGAAATCTGTGCTACTGTGGAGGAACATATAAGTCAACTGAGAACAGTGCCTGAACATTGTTAAATAGATTTCGCTTCGATGGAATCCACCCAGAAGAGCTCAGTGTGTTGTTAAAACTTTTAAAAATTAGTTGAAAGTAGTTGATGCAGAAATACAAGCAGCATTTCATAGTGGAGTATAAGTGAATGACTGAGGCTCTATACTAGTGACTAAGTTGTGAGTTTAATTTCTCAGAATCAAACATATTTGATGCTCTTAAGGCCATTGAATATATTTCCAATTATTATAGGGAGTTTCATAGAAAACATTTTTCTCTTTCAATAGAGTTTAATGTTACCGGTCCTGACCGCTTACTTTCTTCTCGAGTTTTGCCCAGTGGCTGCCCGTCCAGTGTTTGTCACTTTTGTGGCTTGGAAAATATGAAATAAAGAATTCCGTGTCCCTTCAACTGAAATAAAAAATGCACGAAATAAAAAAAATACAAAAAAAAGCAAAGAATTTTTATGTTATTTTTGTTATTCAATTGAATAAAAATATTCGTTTTTTTCTTTTTGGTTTTTGTTTTTGTCATTGTAAAATATTCAAACTTTTTATTTTATTTTATCATTTTCATATTTTCTGTTCTTACTGTTGTTGTTGTTGTTATTTCTGTTTTATATTTTTTTTTAAATATTGTCTCTGAGTTTTTTACGGTCTTCTAGTATTTTTTTTGTTTATTAAAGAGAAAAAGTTTTTTTATTTCAATTTTTTTAAAGTGTCGGTATTGGTGGTGAATGGGGGTGCACGTTTTTTCGTTCATATTGTTTTGAATTTTTCTTTTTTTATTTTTTATTAATTTTTTTGTTTGTTCTGATTGTTATTGTTGTTGTTGTTGTTATTGTTTTATATTCCAATGATTCTTTCATAAGTAAAATATAAACAATTTCATTCAATTGTTTTTCAAAAGTAAAATATACGTATACAGTGTGTGACAAAAGAAATCGAACACAGGTTTCATGAAAATTTAAAGAATGAATATGAAATTTAGGCAGTCAAGCAGAGTAAACAAAGCTTTCTTTTTTGAAATTGTCTCGTTAAGCTTATTGGTTACATACATACATAACTGGCCACTACAACACTACAGTCAGGATTGCGGCCTAGTTTTACCGCACTTATGTTGTGTGCGTTAATTTTATACGTGAGTGACGGGACGTACAATTTAATGTCGACTCCCAAAGACAGGTTTTTGAGAAACTTTTTCATGGCTACGACGACATAGATTATTGATTAATTAAATACTTTTTTATGAAGTATGCTTGATGGCAGTAAATAGTATTTCTGAGAATCACTTAATTGCAACAATTAAAAGCACCCGTTAAAAATCTGAAGTGAACTTCCAAAAACTTTTATTGCACATTCGAAAAATTAATACCCACGTATTTATATACCAAAAGCCGAATTATTCTTTTTTTCCTTATAAAACCAACACTCAGGGGATGCCACTTACTCACTCAGTGCATTGTGTTAGAATTTCTAAAATAAATTGTGGGAAGGAAGTCAGAGGAAGTAGTGTTTGTGAATATTAGATTTTAATACTTTGTCTTATTAGGAGTGAGAGGAAAGGCCTCTGTATATAGAGAATTTTACATATGGATCAGAGGTCAGCGATAAGTATTCAAAACGATAAGTAGGTTCGAGTCATACTTATAATTTCAGCAACTTATAAGCATTCATACTTATTTTGATATCATACTCATATTACTCCTACTCGAAATTGGAAGTACTCGCCGTATGCATACGCATGATGTTATTGACTTCGACTCGTGTCTACTATACACGAAGCACAAAATAAGTATGGTTCGCGTACGAACACTTCTATGGGTTAGGTTAGGTTAGGTTAGAGGACGTGTATTTGTCAATTCTGACAAGTATAGTACTCGGTGGTCAAATTGACCCATTGTACCACGTCCTAGCTTCTCACACCACTTATGTTGTGTGCGTTAATTTTATACATGAGTGGCGGGACCTACAGTTTAAAGTCGACTCCGAACGACACATTTTTTGAGAAGCATTCCATGGCAATTTTTTACTCTCAGAGTTTTTGCCAGAAGTCTGCTGAGAGGAAGTCACCGAAGAAATATTTTTGTCTGACCTGGGATTCGAACCCGGGCCTTTCGTCTAATAAGCCAACACACTACATACTATACCATGGCGACTACATGAATACCCACGTATTTACATATAAAAAGCCGAATTATTATTTTTTTCCTTATAAAACCCACACTCAGGGGATGGCCCTTACTCACGCAGTGCATTGTGTTAGAATTAGGAAAATTGGTTATGGGAACGAAGGCGGAGGGAGTAGCGTTTGCAGATAATAGATTTCAATAATTTATCCTATTTCAAAAGGATAAGTAGGTTCGAGTCATACTTATAATTTCTGATATTTATACGTATACTACTTATACTCAAAGTTGGAAGTACTCGTCGCATTCATACTTTACAATACGCATGATGTTATTGACTTCGACTCGTCTCTACTTAATATTTACACGAAGCACAAAAGTATGATTCGCATACGAACACTACTATTCGCACAAGAAGATTGTGTGCAAATTTTTGTTTCGTGTTTTGTTTCACTGTCAAACATCTTCAGTTTGTTCTATAATTAAACCATGAATCGTCTTATAAACGAACAACGCTTGCAAATCATTGAATTTTATTATCAAAATGCGTGCTCCGTTAAGAAAATTCATTGCGCTCTTCTTCCATTTTTTGGTTAGTTTAATCAACACACTGAAGCGGCTATTCGGGGCTATTGTGATTAAATTTCGCACCAAATTTACATTGTGGGACATTAAACCACCAACACGCTTACGTTGAGTGCGAACTGAAGAAAATATCGCAGCTATATCGGCCAGTGTTAATAATGACCATCAATTATTGATTCATTGGCGTTCGCAGCAATTGGGCCTCTGTTATTCAAGAACGTGGAAAATTTTGCGGAAGGATTTAGGTGTAAAGTGTAAAAGTGTCTCTCAGATATCCGTTTATGGTATTATTATTATACTATTAATTTTCAAGCCTTTATTAGACCTTGAAAAAACTAATCTATTAAACAAATAATGGGGTTTCCTAAGATAGATGATTTTATGTAGGTATACCAGAGTACGGCACTTCAACAAATTCTCAAAAGATGTATTATAAGTTTGATATGAGAACTCAGATATCCTACTGTACCTTGTACGACCATAAACATATCTAGCAATACTGTTATAAGTGACCTTTACCCTGTTCCTAGTCATCGAGTCACAACTAGAAAACAGTTCACATTCATACAGTAAAGTGGGGATGAGATATGTTTTCGATAGCAGCATTCGAATATTAAACGGAGTAAAATATTGCGCTAGATAAAGATTTCTCAACATGGCAACCGTTTTACCACAGATAGCATTTATATGGTTGGACCATTTAAGACTGTTGTCAAAGACAACTCCAAGATTCTTAACACTATGTACAGTCAATAGCAGTATTATTATTCCTTAATTGTGTAAGCTGTGCCGTACAGTTTACCTTGCCAATTATCAAGGCTTTTGATTTCCTCGGATTGAGGCAAAGACCATTTATCGACGCCCATTGAAACACATTATGCAAATCACAATTTATCCTTCGTATACAATCTGTAATATCAGACGGCATGCAACTAATGTACAGCTGGACGTCATCTACGTACATTTGTACATTGCAAAACCTCAGCTTTTTTGGCAGGTCATCAGAGTAAATTGAATATAAAAGTGGACCAAGTATCGAGCCCTGTGGGACACCTCTAGATGTTAAAATACTGCCTGATATAGTACCATCATGATACACAAATTGACTCCTATCCCGCAGATACGACGACATTAGCTTGATAGCAGTATCCGAGAAATGGCACATGTGTTTTAACTTTTGTCATTGAATAGTATGATTAACAGTGTCAAATGCCTTAGAATGATCGAGCAAAACCAAAAATGATGTCAAATTGTTATCCGCACTTAATCGCAACTCCTCCGAAACATCAATGAGCGCTGAAATGCAGCTGTGATTAGGTCTGAAACCAGACTGCCTTTCAGAAAGCACGCTATTACCATACAAGTATTGGGTTATCTGCTTATAAATTAATTTCTCGAAAATTTTCGATAAGTATGACAATATTGCAATTGGGCGGTAAGTTCTATCCTGTTTAGGCACAGGTATTATCTTGGCACTTTTCCACAAAGTAGATGACGTAATTATAGTATTTATTAAATGAGTCATGCACGGTAGAACATATGGCAAAATTAATTTTACAAATTTGGGATTAATTCCATCACTTCCGATGGAGTTAGACTGAACAGCTAGAATACTCTCAACAACATCATCCTGTGTAACGTTACTAAATTCAAAATACGGTTGAATCAAGTGGTTAGTAGTAGGGAAGGCATCAGAAGCATTGTAATACTCCAAATCGGCATCAATTCCCGGTATATTCGTAAACTCCAAGCTGAGTTGATTTACATCAATCATTTCATTATACCCAATGATTGTATATCTCTCCACTTTCTACTGGCGCTAATATTCGATAGAAATTTATCAGCAAAGAAACTCGATTTTGCGGCCCGAATTTTCAGATTCGTGTCCCTCCTACATGCCCTAAAAATTTCGTAATGTTCATTCGTCCTATACCTTTTTTCATCTACGAAAAGCATTATTTCTTTGATTAATTGAGACCCTGATATCATTCGTAAACCATGGCTTTTCATTACGTATGTTATTTATCCTCATTGGTACATATTTCTCAAATAAATATTGTATATTTCCCTGTAAAAAATTAATCTGGTCATCCAGTGTAGGCATCAAAAAGGTCTGATTCCATGGTATCATGGAATATAAGTTATCATAATTTTATGTGTTTATTTTTGATATTTAGTTTTCCTATAGCTCTTAAAAAATCACCCATTACAATATTTTCATTTAGATGTCTGACCTGGTCTTACTTTTAATAACTCAACACTCTATCCACTAGTCTACTGTCCCTATGCTTTAGTTAACAAAATTTCTGTTAGAATTTTGATTTTATTTTTGTAATAAAAATGATTTTTCTGCAGATTAATTGGCTTTCCAGCTCATCTTTGAATTTATGCAATTCACATCTCTGTTTTTATCCTTAAGTTTAAAGACTTCACGCTGTCATATAGATTTTGGTTGTCGTCAAGAATTCATTTATATTTTATTAATTTTAATTTATTTGCCATTACAACTTTTTAGCCAGTATTACTACCTAGCTTCTCACACCACCCACGTTGTGTGTGTTAATTTTATCCATAAGTGATAGAACCAAAAGTTTAACGTCCGTTCCAAATGACAAATTTTTTTGCCTTTAGAGTTTCCGACAGAAAACTGATGAGAGTCAGTTTCAGTTGAGTTTCGAACTACGGACTCCTATCTAATAAGACGGCACACACCTATTTATATATACTACAGAGACTTTTATACGAACTCTTTTCGTTATTTGGCTTTGTTATAAGGACTGGCCTTTAATGTATCATTTGTGCATTCACTTTTGCTTGACACTGTTTGTACTCCTCTATTCCATGCATGAGAGTTTCGCCTGTTCAGATATTGGAATTCTTTTTAAAAAAAAAGAAAAAATTTCTTTCTCTTCAGATTTGTTTTATTTTTATTTTCATTTTGTTTTATTTTTTTTGTTTTCTTTTTGTTTTTATTTTATTTTTAATACAAACATTATTAACTCAAGCCAAACAAAAACAGATGAGTTTTACTTGGTCTTTTTGTTTCTTTTACAATTTGAAACAATTTATTTTTCTTTCTCTCTCTCTCTCTCTTTCCCTGTATGTTTCTGAATATTTTTCTGCTTCTTCTTATTACATTTGTCCTTGCAATTACAAGAGGGAGACTGTCCCTCTTGCCTTTAATTTGTGTCAAAACAAACAACAGCACAGCAAAAAAAGGGTTTTTTTCTTCTTCCATTTGGTCTTTCTTTCAACGTTCGAAAGGATTATTAAAAAACTTTTAAATGTTTGCTGGCATGGCATTTGTTGTATTACGATTTTATGTTTTCCAAAAAGATCGTTTTTAATAAAATGAATTAAGTTTTTAAAGTTTAAAAAGTTGATTGTAGGTTTGTTATTGAAAATTTTACAGAAATTTTTGTTTGCAAAAGAAGTATGCGACACACTTTTTCCTGGGCAGTATTTATTAGAATTGGTATGAAAATGTAATATATTGGGTATTTGCATTAATTTTTATCGTGTAAATGAGTCACATGATTGAAGTTATTAGGCATTCTTACTTAGTACCCCCGGCAGCAAAGCAGCAATTTGGTGATACTTAAAAAAAACCAAACCAAAGGTAAACCTTTGCATTGTTAATTGAATGGCCAGGGCTAGTAAGGAGCTCTCAAACTCCAACAAGTTACAGGGCATAGATATTTCGATTGCATACATACAGAATTGGTTATTACAGCCCTTTAGTTAGGATAACGACCTAGTTTGTTACATCCCCTATATTCTGTATGTAAATTTAAAACATGAGTGGCGGGATGCCAGAAAAGACAGATTTTTGAGCAACTTTTCATGGCAATTTTTACTTACTTTCACAGTACTTGCCAGAAATCTGCTGAAAGGATGTCGTCGAAGAAATATTTTCATTAAATTTCATTTAGTTGGACATATGCTGTGATCCGAGGTCTCACGTTTAATAAGACAATACATTACCCATTAGTCTAGGGCGGCTATACTGATTGCCTCAGTTAATGCGGATGTTATTCACTTGTTTAACTAGGGGCCCTAAATTTTGTTGACAGACTTTGCTGGTCACCTATTGATAGAAGAGGACCTACATACATACATAATTGGTCATTACAACTTCTCAGTCAGGATTATTGACCTAGTTTCTCACACTACTTATGTTGTGTGTGTTAATTTTATACATAAGTGGTGGGACCTACATTTTAAAGTTGACTCCGAACGACAGATTTTTGAAAAACTTTTCATGGCAATTTTATTTACTCTCAAGAGTTATTGCCAGAAATCTGCTGAGAAGAAATCGCCGAAAAAATACTTTTCGTATTTTATTTTGATGTCTGGCCTGTGATGTCTGGCCTGTGACCCTGGCTTTAACGTTTAATAAGCCAGCACACTACCTATTAGACCACGGCGATAGAAGAAGACCTAATTACTTTAATTGCTAAACTTGCTTGGATATCTATCGCACAATAGAGGTTTTCACGGGCCAATTGCTTTTTACTGCTTGTGCCGTAACACTCGGCATTACGTCAAATGGCCTCTTTAGGCGCTGGGTACCTATTATTGGTATGTACAAGGGGGTTACATTTCGTTGACAAACTTTGCTGGTCACCTATTGATAGAAGAGGATCGAGTTACTTTAACTGCTAAACTTGCTTGGCCATCTATCGCACAATGGAGATCCTCACGGGCCACTTGCCTTTTACTGTTGCCTCAGTTAAAGTGGATGTTATTCACTTGTTTAACAGGGGGGCTAAATTTCGTTGACAGACTTTGCTGGTCACCTATTGATAGAAGAGGAGCGAATTACTTTAACTGCTAAACTTGCTTGGCCATCTATCGCACAATAGAGGTCCTCACGGATCACTTGCCTTTTACTGCTCGTGTCGAAACACTTGGCGTTACCTCTTACCTTTTTAGGCGCTGTGTACCTATTATTGGTATATACAGGGGGGTTATATTTCGTTGATAGACTTTGCTGGTCACCTATTGATAGAAGAGGACGGAATTACTTTAGTTACTAAACTTGCTTGGCCATCTATCGCACAATAGAGATTCTCACGGGCCACTTGCCTTTTACTGCTCGTGTCGAAACACTTGGCGTTACCTCTTACCTCTTTAGGTGCTGTGTATCTGTTATTGGTATGTACAGGGGGGTTAAATTTCGTTGATAAACTTTGCTGGTCACCTATTGATAGAAGAGGATCGAATTACTATAATTGCTAAACCTCTTGGCCATCTATCACACAATAGAGGTCCTCACGGATCACTTGCCTTTTACTGCTCATGCCGAAACACTCGGCATTACGTCAAATGACCTCTTTGGGCGCTGTGTATCTGTTTATGGTACCTTAAAAATTTCCATGAATTAAAATTAATCATACGCCATAGATGCCAAAATAAATAAAGGATGTAAAGGGTATAGAGCTAATATACATACACGTACTATATTGCTAATTCATATTAAAATATAATCGAAAATTTAAATAGGATTTCTAAAGAATTTTATATTAGATTCATAGAATATGCCACTTATAGGCTGTACAGATCACAGCTATTAACATGGGATTTATTAGGGAGCATCATGATCCCACAAGTAGAGTGGCTAAAGATTTCCTCTTTAATTATCCCTTAGACAGATCCAGCAAAGCTCCCAATTTTGGGAAATGCTTTGCAACCGAAATTAAGTAACAAAAACTGAATGGAGCAATTTGAAAGCGAGATAATCTAATAGATAAGCATCCCTTAATGGTATAGGGATCATTAGAAGCCGAATAGAGGTACAGGAGCGAATTTGTTCGATTTCAGAGTGAAATATTGGGAATCTATAGTATCTTCCAAGCGAAATTCTATAGTACAGACGAGAGTATATTTAAAAATTGCCTGACAGGCAATCTTAACATTTCGTTACTATTATTTTCACTCGATATCAGCATTGGACTATCTTGGAAATTTGATCCTGAGTCGCTTAATTTCACCAAAATTTAATGCTCATCTTTTAAGAATTAAAAACTAACAGCACAAATGAACCCAACATCGACAATGTCTGTGTGATGGATACAAAAATCGTTTATAATGTTAAATAAGCTCTCAACTGTTATAATGTTAATAACATGTTCTTTATCTGTTGTTGTTATTAAAAAGTATTCCCAGTTTTTAATGCAACTTACATTGTGTCCAACATATTTTTTGGCTGTTAAATGTTAGTTAACACATGAATTTCATACTGTCAACAGAGAAGTATTTCATGAAACAAAAGCATTTTTAAAGCAAAGAACTTTAAACACGGCCGTTTGTAGAAATAAAAAATTCAATTAGAAAATTCTATTGTTTAATATACGAGGTACGTTAAAATGAATTGTATATTCAATGAATGAATTAAAATAAGTAAGTAAGTAGCATTATTTTTATGGTAGAGAGGTGTTTTAACAGTGTGACCTTACAATTGCATTGTTCTCCGCTCATAATATCTCTAATAAGCCAATTCACATACATACATAATTGGTTACTACAACCCTTCAGTCAGGATTATTGACCTAACTTCTCGCATCACTTATGGTGTGTGCGTTAATTTTATTCATAACTGGCGGGACCTACAGTTTAAAGTCGACTCCGAACGACCGATTTTTTGAGAAACTTTTCATGACATTTTATTTACTCTCAGAATTTTTGCCAGAAATCTGTTGAGAAGAAATCGCCGAAGAAATACTTTTTTGTATTTTATTTTGATGTCTGGCCAGGGACTCGAACCCTGGCTTTGCGTCTAATAAGCCAATTAACTTTTCTCCCTCCACTTCCCTACATTCCTATATCCTCCAGTTCCTTCCTCCCCTAAGGACAATGAACAATGGGTCAATTTCGACCTCCGGGTACTGTGCTTGTCTTGACCGACAGGTGCACGTCCTCTAATCTAACCTAACCTAAGCCAATTAACTTGACAAATTCAGTGTGCTGATGCCTTTCAATGAATATACCTTTCTAGGCATCAATTTCTACTCCACTAAAGTATTCGGGTTCCATCAGCAGCATGGTAGCTGCCCTCTTCCCATATGATCTGCGACGTAGGAGAGGATTCTCATGTAACCTGAAGCCCAGCAGTGTATATTCATATTCTGTCTGTCTAGCTGACTTCGCTTCTTCAGAAAGTCGCATACTATTTGCGAATTATGCCCATAAGAGCCGCGTTTTGTATTACTGTGCCCTGCCTTTTGTACCACCCATCTAAATTGAATTGAACAAATCTTTTAATGGTATAAACTTCTGTTTGGAAGATATCTGAGAGTTTCCTCATGTTCTCAGAATATTTTATTCAGGAAGCAAAAACTTCCGCTTAACTTGGATAGATCAAATAAAAAAAACATCGTTGTTTAATCGATGTTAAATAACAATACAAACACCGATTTGATTCACTATCTTGATATGTTACTTCCAGTGCATATGTATAAATGCACAACATACTTTACGGGGCTTCTATTCATTGCATGTTGATGAGGGGTGACGTATGAGCAATATTTTGTTTTAAATAAATTATACGCTTCAAATGTGGTTAACATTACAATTACTTCTAAATGTAAAGCATACTTTTCGGGGCTTACATTCAACATATTGTGATGGGAGGTGACGTATGAGCAATATTTTGTTTTAACATGAATTATACGCTCCATAGGCGTTTGAAAGCAGCCAAAAAACAAAGATAATTGTAAACTAAACATAAACCAACAAATAAAATTTTAAAACTCTTTTAAAAAAAAATATTGATAATTATTTGAGTGTGTATGTGTGTGTGTTTGCGTGTATGTGTATTTCTATTTACATTTTTTGTTAAACAAAAAGGGAAATCGAATATGAAACAAACAAAAAAGTCACTTTAACAATTACCATAATTAAATACGAAAAACTTTTGTAGACTTTAACTCTACTTTAACGCTTACAGACCATCTTCCCTTTCCTTTCCTATGTAACGGGGTATACTATAGTACTCTGGTTATAGTTATTAAACAGCGTAACACGCAACAAATTGTTTAATATTGTAATACGGAAAACATACACACAGATTACATGACTAAACATGACGTTTTTTTGTTGTCGTTACAAATGCATTACAAGGCAAATGAAAAGTAAAACTATAATTATCAACAACAAATTTAAGACAAATTAGAGCAACGGGAACAACAATAACAATTACAAACAATTATTAAATGGTTTTTGAATAAAAAAAAACAAAAAAAACAAAACAGAAATGAAACTTAAATTCACCAGAAGTTGAAAAAATTATTTTATTTTTGCTTTCGTTTACCTAAAAACCCTTTTGAAAGTATTTTTTACAACAAAAATGCCTTCAGGAATATGAAATTAACGTTTAATAACTCTGTTACTAGAACGAAAATAAAGCCATGATTCTGTCGTTGTTTATTTCTTTTAAAGGGGGGAGCTCCCTGTATTAGTACCGGAAACCCAAAAACATGAATGAATGAATACTTGCATGATATAAAAGAGAATTTAAAAGTGTAAGAGAAAGCAAGAGAAATGAAAGAAAAGCTCTAGAAGTACCATCAAATAAAAGAGAATGAATGGATTGGAAATAAATGAAGTGATTTGACTGTTAAAATTTTCAAATTTAAAAGAGAAGTGCTATTAATTGGAAATCGTTTCTGTAATTTGTTTAAGTAATTAGGTGGTAGACTACCTTTGCAGGGTAAGATCCCAATTAGGCCAGAATTTAAATCCATTGTAATAAATAAAGTCGGATAAGATACGAAGACCAGCATGTGATTACATAGCAGAAGCATTGGGATATTGTACTTAAGTCCGCTGCATCGTTTGACAAAAAATTGTGGATTCAGAGAACACTTACTCAGTATGCGAATTGTTTCGAGACCGACATGAAGATTCTATGACGATGAGAATGAATCATAAGAGCAATTCTTGTAACCTTTCCTGCATTAATGTATCCCAAGAATAAATACCTAAGTACTGGCACTGATTGCATAACACTGATTGCTTAACAGGGGCAATGATTTGTTGGACTTAAGTCCTACATGCACATACTGAAGACCAAAGCTTTTGAGTCTCGATGGGAAAAAATCTAAAACTAAAAAACGATAACGATAATGTTCCCCGTACAGAACCAGAAGATTCTAAAGGGTCCGCCAAATAACTTTATTTTTGAAAATGCTTTAAAAAAAAAACTACTGAATATTTTCTCAAATTTCTTTTTTTATTTGAAAGTACAATCCTTCCGGTTAATAATGGAAAAAAATTTCATTCAAATGGCTGCCTCGGCCAGCCATGCAGTACCCTACCAATTTTTGAGGACATTATCGATTGTGTGCAGCTGTATTTCATCAATGAGTTCGCGAATATTGTCCTTTAAAGCGTCAATTGTCTCTGACTTGTCGGCGTAATAATTATCTTTGACGGCACCTCACCAATAATAGTCCAACGGTGTCAAACGAGGTGGCCAAACGACATCAGCTCTGCGGCTTCAAAAACAGGGCGCAAAACATCGAGTGTAGCTTCGGCTGTATGGCTCGTAGCGCCGTCCTGTTGAAACCAAATGTTTTTAATATCCTCCTCTTCAATTTTTATGAAGAAAAATTCGTTCACCATGGTGCAATAACGATCGCCATTGAATGTAACGGCCACTACTTGCTCATTTTCGAAAATGGCACAATTATGCCTCTGGACGTGGGTCGGCTTTTTAAAGTATGCGTGCAATTTTGTTTTTTTATATACCAAGATTATATATACCAAGATCAAAATGATCTTCATCTGAAAAGATGATTTTTTTTTGCCAAAAACCGCACCTTCTGTAAGTCCATCACAGGCCCATTTAGCGAGGCGAAAACGCTTATACACAACCATATTCGTTCAGCGGGAGGATAAAACTAATTATCTGTCAAATCGGACATGAGCTAAGTGGTACTATTCACGAAATAAGTATTAGTTGAAAAAAACACGTTACATGGCGGACCCGATATGATTTTGGGAAGTGTTTTGCAACGAAACTTAATAACAAAAATTAATTAAATAATCTGTAGGCTGTGGTGTAGATATGAAGCCGCTGTAGTCTAGTATGTAATGTGTTGATTTATTGGATATGAGGCCTCCAGATTAGACAAAAGAAAAAAATTCGATTTTTTGCTATCCAAAAGTTTCTCAAAAACCTATTAATTGAAATCGCCTTTACACTGTATACCCCGTCGCCCATGTATAAAACTAATATACACAACATAGTTAGTGTGATAGGTCGTCATCCTGATTGAAGAGTTGTAATGACCAATAATGTTACTTTATGTAATTATGATAAGAGGCGATCTGAGTCCTGTATCAAATTATCCAGAGACAACCTAAGGTTGATAACCGTTCTTTAGACTGAAAACTTTATTCTCCAAATGTGTATTGTTTGGAGCCCAACATGAAGATTATATGAGGATGAGAATGAATCATTGAAACAATTCTTGTAACTTTTAAGGCATTAATACATTCCAAGAAGAAATTCCAGATGATAGACAGGGATGTCTGGCGCTAAGCAGCAACCGAAAATTTCTCAAGGAAAAAGGCTCGGAAGAGACATTATAGGAATACCTTTTAAAGCTCGAAGGGATCTTAACATTTTCGTACATATATTTTTTAGAATTTGGTTGATAGCCTTCTTTGTTCTATTCCAAAGTGGAAGATCGTACCAAAAGACTTCCTCTTTGAAGAGAGAATTTAACTTCCGTATTAGTTTATTCATTTCAGTTACTAAGTCTCTTTGCAAAATATTTCCTAAAATTATAAATGTAAGAGTGCCAAATGTTGGACAGCATAGGAGTGTGAGACAGACAGCGAAGAGAGATCTTCCTGTTTGATAAGGGAAACACAGATAATGAGAGATAGAGCAAGATACAGAGAAAGAGACAGTTTATCTTTATGTTTATGTTGGAAGACGGAGGAAGTAAAGTTAGAGAAGAATGTGAAGGGACAGTCATAGTGTAGAGTTGAATAAGCAAACAAGCGAACAATAATAAGACAGACACACATTTTGAATAACTTTAATCGATAAATAAAATATAATTATAAAGATTAAAGGTGTGAGTTCTATTTTTGTCAACCAACCGGCTCACTAAATCCCACATAAATGATTCCTAAAGGGTATGCTTGTACTCCACCTTCAATACTGTCTAATAATTCTCGGTGTCTATGCAGGACTATAGCGAGGACACTTAACAGTTACTTACAACAAAAGTTCAATTGGTTCAAGAGTTGTAACCACGTTACCATCCTCTTAGTTTTCACTTCGCAAGAAAAGCTAACAGAAACAGCAAAATGATGTCGATTTTACCACAAAAAAAGACGATCTTTTCGAAGGAAGATCATTTTCATTTTGATAAGTACTTTAATAAGCAAAATTGCCGTATTTTGAATTTGGAAAACACATCCATAATCTTACAGAAGCCATTACGAGTAACTGTTTGGTGTGGCTTATGAAACGAAAGCATCATTGGCACATATTTCTTTAAAAATGTGGACGGCGCAACCATTACGTTCTATGGAGCCACCTAATGTACCATGATAACCGATTTTTTGTACCTGCTCTTCATGGTATTGTAGTGAGCGATGTTTGGTTTCAATAAGGCGGTGCAACCTGACATATATTTCATGGAATAATCGATTTATTATGTCACACGTTTGATGGCCGTTTAATTAGACAAAATGGTGATTTCAATTGGAGCCAAGGAGCTGCGATTTGACACCGTTGGACTATTATCTAAGGGGCGCCGTTATAGAAAATTATTATGCTGATAAACCAGAGACAATTGAGCATTTGAATGCGAACATTCGTGATGCCATTACCGAGATACTATATGAATGGAATAATATTCCATTTCTAACCGGAAGAATTGTACTTCACAATAAAACAAAATAAATTTGACAAAATTCAAACCATACATAACTGGCCATTACAACCCTTCAGTCAGGATTACGATCCAGCTTCTCACACCACTTATGTTGTATGCGTTAATTTTATACATGAATGGAGGGACCTACAGTTTAAAGTCGACTCCGAAAGACAGATTTTTGAGAAGCTTTTCATGGCAATTTTTACTCTCAGAGTCTTTGCCAGAAATCTGCTGAGAGGAAGTCGCCGAAGAAATATTTTTCGTTTTGATGTCTGACCTGGGATACGAACCCGGGCCTTTCGTCTAATAAGCCAACACACTACCTACTAGACCACGGCGACTTCAAACTGCTTTTGTTTTATTTAGCCCTATGGGTAGGTCTTATAAAAAAAAAAGAAATCAAATTCAAGGGATTTTATGTTAAATAGTAATAATTCACCGTATTGAAAAAACAAATGAAATCTTTCTTATCGATTACTTATTAACCGGTTTCCATTTTCAATACACGAAAACCCTATTTTCTTTCAAAACATAGAACATAAGGAAACACAAGTCATTTGAAATGCTATTCAGCGATTAAGCTTAAAAACATAAACAAACAAAGAGAGAAAGAGAGAGCACGCCATCAAGAGTAAGAGAAATTTTTTAATGTTTTCGTGTCGCTGTTACACGAACTCCCTTGTATTAAAGGCCAAAACATGAAAAGCTCTTTCTCTTTATTTGTGCGGCTTTATGTGTACGTATTATTTTCTTTAGTGGAGTGGAGACTTTGTGTTGAGTTTTAATACACTTTCAATGCTTGTTTTTATTTTGCAAAGATGAGCACGAGGGTGTGTTGAGTTTTTGTGTGTGATAACAAGTGTATGTTGGTGTAACGGTACTGTGTTGTTGTTTTTTTGTTTTGTGTGAAAAAAAAAAGAAAGTACACACGATATCCTTTGCGTAGTTAAAGTTTTACCTAAAAATTCAGTTTTAGCTCATCCGTCGGAGTGTTAATGTATATAAAATAATGACGGTGTATTTGTTGACGTGCGCACCAGTGTTGCCATGTTGTTTATAATGTTTGGAAATAAAATAAAAAGAAAATAATTAAAAAAATAACAAAAATTTATAAAGAAAATTGAAAATTAAAATTTTTAAAGAAAAAAACGAGAAAATTTTTTAAAGAAAACCTCTAGTAAATTGATTAAAACTGATATAAAATGCATAAGAATGTATATGAAATGTATTACAAATACAAAGTAAAAAAAAGTGTATTGAATTGAAGGAAAATAAATGTATTTTATTTTATTAAATGCTTTCGTTTATGCTCGTTAACATATATAAAATAATAATCGTGTGCGAATTTGTGTTGTTGGATTTTTGACGTTATTCAGCAATTTTTTTTTTTGTTCTTTCGTCGTCTTGTGTTGGCTTGTTGTGAAAATCAAGCGAAATTCTCGAGTTTCGGTTTTTTTTTCTTTGCTGTGACGTTTTGTTGTTGCTGATGTTGTTTCCGTGTTTAACGTGCCGGACATTTGTATGTAAATGGAGAATGTATGTATGTGTATGTGTCATTGAGATGTGGTAGAGTGTGTATTTGTATGAGTGGCTGTCTGTGTGTGTGTGTGTGCACAGAATGTTTTATAAATGAAAACAGTGCTTCATTTAAGAATAATGTGTTGTTGTTGTGTTTGCTGTTGTGTTTGCCGATGTTGTTGTTGTTAATGTTTTAGTGTTGGATTATTGTGTTTCACAGAGCTGGTGTTTAAAGCCTCATGCTTATTGTTGTTAACGTCAAGGATTACTTGAGGATATTTAACTCACTCACTCTATCTCTCTCTAGCTCCCTTTCTCTGGCACTTGGAGTTATACAAACACATGCATACGATATATACAGTGACATAGCGAAAGCAGAAATAAAATACTTTGTTACAGACACAAACAGCATATGAAAATAAAAAAATAAAAAAAAACATGCAACAACAACAACAACCATTACCAGGCATAAGTAAAGCAACGTACAATTGTACATTCCATAACAGTTAAAATTTTTATAAAGAAATTCTCATTTTTTTTCTTCGTTTGTTTGTTTTAAAATATGCCGTTGCCTTTAACGTTATTACGTTAAAGAGGCACAAAAATAATGTAAAATAAGAGACAGAGAAAGAGGAATACAAATAACATTCATCAGACATCACTAAAAACAACAATTAAAGCTGCAGCTGTTATACAGTGCATGATAAACAAAAATAAACGCTTTGCGTATTTAACCATTCATCAGAGGGAAGAAAATAAAAAAAAAACAAGTGTTTAAAAAATCCAGTGAAAACCCATTTAACTGACAACAAAATAAACGAAAAGAAATAAATGAATTTTACATTTAAATGTTGATGGCATTGTGATAACAAAAATCATGATTTAATTTTAAAATGAATGTTTTCATTTTCATATCTGCCATATCTGCCATATCTGTTATAAAAGCATATCTTTGAAATGAAATGAAATAAATATTCAAAAATATAGTGTTTGGGGAAAAATTTTAAAATAAAATTTTAAATTAAATAAATCAATTATAATATCTCTTTCAATATAATATCAATAAATAAATTCCTAAATAGAAATTAGTGCTAAAATATATCAAATAAATGTTAAATAATAATTACAAAAAAAAAAAAATGAAAATTATGTGAAAAATTAAAAATACTTACAACTGTCAAGGGAATATAACAGAAATTTATTACAAATTACAAGGTAAGCGTTTCATATGATTTATGCAAATGATAAATGATTTTCAAATTCAAATTCTCATGATGGTTAATAAATATTATGTATTTAAATGATTTTTAATATTAAGCGGTATACTTCTAGGCCCACTGATAAGGCAAACTTTGAAGCATACTTTTATGCTGTTGTTTATTGGTAATTACAGTTCAAGATTCTTTTTTTTTCAATAAAAAGCCAACGAAAAATATTCTCATGATAGTTCATAAATAAAATTTAAATGATTTTTAATATTAAGGGGTATACTTGAAGACACACTGATAATTCAAACTTTAAAGCATACGTTTATGCTGTTATTTACTGCTAATTACAGTTCAAGATTCTTTTTTTTTCAATAAAAAGCCAACGAAAAATATTCTCATGATAGTTCATAAATAAAATTTAAATGATTTTTAATATTAAGGGGTATACTTGAAGACACACTGATAATTCAAACTTTAAAGCATACGTTTATGCTGTGTTTACTGTTAGTTACAGTGCTATAATCTTTTTTGAATAAAAAGTCTATGAAAAATATTCTCATGATGGTTAACATATAAAATTCAAACGATTTTTAATATTAAACGGTATACTTCTAGGCCCACTGATAAGGCAAACTTTGAAGCATACTTTTATGCTGTTGTTTACTATTAATTACAGTGCAAGAATCTTTTTTCAATAAAATGTCAATGAAAAATATTCTCATGATGCTTAATATATTAAATTCAATTGATTTTTAATATTAAGGGGTATACTTCAAGACCTACTGATAATTCAAACTTTGAAGCATACTTTTATGCTGTTGTTTACTATTACTTACAGTGCAAGAATCTTTTTTCAATAAAAAGTCAATGAAAAATATTCTCATGATGGTTAATAAATAAAATTCAAATGATTTTTAATATTAAACAAAATACTTCTAAACGCACTGATAAGGCAAACGTTGAAGCATACTTTTATGCTGTATTTAGTATTACGGTGGAAGAATATAATTTTTTTTACAAAAAGCCCTTGAAAATTTTCTAATGATGGGTACAAAATATTGTTGAAATGATTTTTAATATTATGCGACATCCTTCTAGGGACAGTTAAACACTCTATTACGCTACTGTTTACAGAGCAAGATTTTATTTTTAGCAAAAAATCTGTGAAATATATTCTCTTAATAGTTGTAGAAATTATTTTATTCTGATGTGGCGTACTTTTAGGCAGAATTTTTAGAATTTTAGGTAAACTTTTAAGTATACTTATAGGCTTCCTCAAGACAAAAAATTAAAAATATTCCCATGTGCTGTACAAAATACTTTTGAAATGATTTTTAATATTAGGCTGTCATACTTTTAGGCAGAATTTGTGTTTAAATTTAGTGTCTACAACATTTTTTCTTCTGTTTACTATTACTTGCAGAGTAAGACAAACACTTTTACAATTTTTCGTAACAAAAAATTGGTGAATAATATTTTCATGATTGGTACAAAAGAACTGTTGAAAGGATTTTTAATATTATGCAGCATACTTTCAGTGTAAGATAAAAATTAAAATAATTGTTTAAACAATAAGCTTTTGAAAGTTATTCTTATGCTGGGTACTAAGTACTGTTGAAATAGTATTTAATCTTATGCAGTATACTTACAGGCAACCGTTTATGCAACCTTTATATGGTATTGTTCACTAAAAATTTCAATGGAAATTATAAATATTTATTTTTTCACTATTAAAGTCAATGAAAAATATTCCTTTGAGGGTTATAAATTTTTTTTAATATAATGCGGTATACTTTTAGGTAGATTGTTTTTAGCGGCATACTTTTGGTAGCTGCTGTTGAATGTTATTTACAGTACATGATAAAAATGTTTATAATTCATGTTTCTACACAAAAACAAATATTACGATGATGATTACTAAATAATTCACAATTTATTTGTATTGGAAAACTTTTTGGCATACTTTGAAGCTACTGGTATTGACAGTGCGTGGCAATTTTTTTTAACAAAAAATCAGCAAAAAATATTGTCTTATTCTTGGTATATTTTTAGGCAGGCTTTTAGTAAAACTTTTAGGCATGCTTCTAGGTTTTTGTTTGCTGTTAATTACAGCGAAAGATTAACTGTTAGTATGAATGATTGCTTCAGCATTCATAAAGCACTCGACTAATCGTATAAGGAAGTTCTTTTGATAGATTAGCTGCTCTTCTTTTAGGATTTTTCATTATATCACACGCAATTGGATTTGAAAAAGAAAGAATTTTTAAATTTTCTCTTTACATACTTACTTTATTGGTCATTACAGCCATTTAGTCTGGATTACGAACTGTTATTTCGTACCATCATTAAGTTAAAAGTCGATTATAAACGATAGATTTTTGCGAAACTTTTCATGTCAAATTTTATTCTACTCTCAGGGTTTTTTACCAGAAGACTGCTGAGAAAAATTTTCATAAGAAACAACTTTAGCATGCTGCGAGACGTTTGAGATGGGATATGGACTACGGTTTGTAAACGTATTAGACGTTTTATTGAACAACAAAAAAAAAAATTATTTTTCCATTTTTGTACTTCCTTGTAAAACATTTAAGACATGTTGTAATCAAACAAAAATTTTCTTTACAAAAAATTTTACATAGTGATCCAATTTGTTTCGAACCTATTCGCGGATATTCAGGACGATAAGGTAAATGGAAATGTGAATAAACAAAACCGATGATAAAAATGATGAAAGCATTTAGGAGAACAAAATAAACAGCAGGGCTTTCTGATGATTCTAAATTATTTAGCATGGGTTTATAATTATAACACGAAATATGTCTGGTGGTACCCAGTTAAGAATAGCAAGCTGCGGGTCGGATAATTAATTCTAAGAGCGCCTATTATCGTAATTATCATCATTCTAATTACTTACTTATTTCACATTTTAGTTATAATTAGGATTATAATTTAGCTTCTCACATCACCCACATTGTGTGTGGTGGCAACGTCTACAGTTTAATGTCGCATCCGAATGATAGACAAACGGACCGAAGTAATAACTATGTATCCTCAGCAAACCTTTCCAAAGACTTATTGTTCAAATTAAAATTTTGTTTTGATTTCTAAACATATTACAACAACGAAAAATCTAGGTGCTGGTATTTTGTTACTGCATCGCTTAACATTAAAATTATAAAAAAAAACGATACGAAAGTAAAACAATTCAAGTACACAATCCTGTTTACAAATTATTGTACTTCTTAGTATAACAACAAATACCAGCATAAAAAAATGGTAAACATGTAAAAAAATACCAACAACACTACAATAATAAACGATGTTTACATTTATAGAGAATTGGAAAAGGCGAAGTCATGAAGCCTTCAAGAACATTCATCATTCATGCCCATATAAAAATCTAATGCAAAGCAGGCGAGTTCGTTAGTGAAGTTTAGTCAGATTTGTGTGAAAACGTGGATCATTTAAAAGCAGTAATCATGGTTTATAGATCTCCGTAACAACGATCTGTTGTATAGTTGCTAAGTGATTGTTATTGTTTATGCAAAGGGTGTAAACAGAGGGATAACAAAGAAGAGCAACTGTTGTTGTTTACATCAAGTTGAGAACAGTTACATTTACTTTTTAATTAGAATCAATCACAAATTTATTTTAATTTTATTTGCAATCTATGAGCTCATATTTTAAACGTTTTTAATAAATAAAAACGTAACAATATCATACAATCTATTGTATGCACTCAATATACATTTATTGTGTGTCCTTTTAAAATCTCCTTTAATACTTTTACATAACAAGTGGCTATTATAATCCTTCAGCCAGGATAAAACTCTAACTTGTCACACCATACATGTGGTCTCATGTGTGAATTTTGTTAATAAGTACCTTGAAATATACTTTAACGTGGATTCTGTAAGAAATTTTTATGACAATTTTACTTACTCTCAGAGTTATAGCCAGAAGGCTGCTGAAGGAAACTTGTTCTTTCTGTTCGAAATTTTTAAGCTGTGGTTTGGCCCAATACCGATATCTATTAGAATACGTTGCTTTCTTGTTCAAACTGCTGTTATCTTAAAGATTTGTGTGCAATTCGCTATTGAGGTGTTAAGCCTGACATTGTGCCAGAATATGAATATGGAGAAACTGAACCAGCTTAGTAGACCCTCTGCTGGATGGCAGAATATGTGGGAATTTTAGGCAATGAGCATGCAGTCGAGCTTGCAAGGAGAGGAATTTGCACTTCATTGCTGGCATCACAATCTCTCAATGAAGTTGGAGTGGATGTTTAGGAAGGTTTGTACAATGAAAGGGAACATTAAGATAGAAGGAGATTATTCTCAAACCAATTGGGCTTGAGACAATTCAATCTTTTGTTGGGAAATTATAATAAAAAGAGATTTGTGTCGTGACTAGCCTGGAGTAGCCTGAGATTGATAACCGGGGATACTTTAGATCCAGAGTGCATTTATTTAAAATGGCAGCCCAATATGTAAATTATTTGAGAAAGAGAAAGAATCATTGGGATAAATTCTTGGTGCCTATGTGGCATAAAAGCACCCAAGGCTAGGTTTGGAGAATATATTATACAGATCCCTAAAAAAGGCATATCTCTGAGGAATATATAATAGATTGAATGGTATCAGTACTAACAAAACTCTCTAAGGTATTAACATATACATACATAACTCGTCATTACAATATTTCAAACTAGATTTTTACGCCACATGTGTTGCGTGTGATAATTTTATACGTCAGGGGCGGGACCTACAAATGACAGATTTTTGAGAAAGTCTTTATGGCAATTTTATTTACTCTCAGAGTTTTTGTCAAACAGTTTAAGGTTGATACCGAGCGACAGATTTTTGATAAACTTTTCATGCCAATTTCTTATTTACTCTCAGAGTTTTTATTAGAGTAAAACTGCTGAGAGGTAGTCACTTCATATATCGTTTTTTTTTTTGGAGAAGTTTGATCTGCTGTTTGTACCTCATATCTAATAGGTCAATACACACAATACACAACCTACTAGATTACGACGACTGAAACAGTTGGTGTTTATCCCAATAAAATTCTTTAGAACCTAAGCAATTCCATTCATAAAATATTACATACAGTGAATGATACTAGAAGACCGTACTTACTTAATTAACTTAGTTGGTCACGGCAACCCACACCAAGTGTGTTGTGTTTCAATTCATGAAGTGGGGCACATACATACATATTTGGTCATTACAACCCTTCAGTCAGGATTACGACCTAGCTTCTCCCACCACTTATGTTGTGTGCGTTAATTTTATACATGAGTGGGCGGGACCTACAGTTTAAAGTCGACTCCGAACGACAGATGTTTGAGAAGCTTTTCATGACAATTTTTACTCTCAGAGTCTTTGCCAGAAATCTGTTGAGAGGAAGTTGCCGAAGAAATATTTTTCGTTTTGATGTCTGACCTGGGTTATGAAGTTTAATGCCGAGATCGTATGACAAATTAAAGAAATTTTTCATGCCAAATTATGTTTACTCTCAGAGTTTTTATCAGAAGATTACATACATAAATACATAACACTCGGCGAAAAAATAAAAAAATTAAATACACCCGGCTAATGACCTAGTGTAGATTGTAAGTTTTGTTAAGTAGATCTTAAAAATATTTATTTTATATTTCTCGAACCCTCTAAACTTTTTTATTTGACAAAAACTGTTTTTTCTGACTTTACGTACAAACCCAAGATTTCTAACCCGATTTCCAATATTTAAATCTTGTTGGAAAGGGAAGAAATGGAGCTTTAAAACGGTATACATCGACATTTGATAAGGTAAACTTGGAAAACGTTAATTTTTTCATATTTTTTTTTGAGTTTGTCCGTTCATAGTAGCAAACTTTACTTAAAAACTATAGGATAAGTGATGACATTTTGAAAGTGCATTATCTTGCGAAGCGATTGACGATTTGTTTGATCAAATTGGAGAGAAATTATCGTAGTTATTATTTAAAGAGTTTAACAGTCGGGTTATATTTTTTATAAAGTCGACAGAAACTGTTTTTGTCAAATAAAACAAGTTTGGAGGGTTCGAGAAACATAAAAGAGGTATTTTTGACTTCTATTCAACTAACTGAACATCGAGGACTATGTAGTTACTCGGGTGTATTTTCACTGTTGCACCGTGTAATTGGTTATTACAATCTTTCAGTCAGGATTATGGCCCAGAATCTCATGCCACTCATGTTGTTTGCGTTAATTTTATTCAAAAGGTGGGGGGTCTACAGTTTAAAGTCGAACGACAGATTTCTGCGAAATTTTCCATGGCAATTTTTATTTACTTTCACAGAGTTTTTGCCAGAAATCTGTTGAGAGGAAGTCGTTGAAGAAATATTTTTTTAAGTTTCCTTTTGATGTCTGACCACCTACTACACTAGGGTGAATCATTGCAGGAAATATTATTTCATATTTCATTTTTCTTCGAGTTAACTGAGCTGGTGTTTGAGCCAACAAAGTATTTACCAATTTTTTTTTGATATTTTATTAATAAAGCTTAATTCTATTTAGCTGAAAATAATGTATTTATGCTTGTTTTAAAGCTAAGATAACTTGTATTTAAAAAAAAATATTTTTTACAAAAATAAAAATAAAAATATTTTAATAAACTGATTAATATTAAAACTTCATGCTACATTGTCACTGGAGACAATGTTGCATACGATTAATTATTTTTGTTCTTTTTCCTGTAAAATTCTTATTATTTTTACATTCAATCAACTGAAATTGGGTCAAATATTCAGACGCTGCCAAGCAATGTATTAAAATTGTTATTAATTTATGTACGTAAACATACAATGTGTATACAGTTAGTGTCAAAAGAAACTCTACACTATGGGTACAATGCTGACAATCAACAAACTCAACGTTTACCACTTAAGGAGATTGCCCGAAAAAATTTTACAATACAGTAAAAGTTCAGAAATTAGAATTAGTTCTCGCAATACATTATACCCTCTAAAATTCGAATTTACAATTCTAATTCATGAGCGTTTTTTTTTTCTATTTTAACACAAAAAATTTTCCGAATTCTTTTTATTCTGTAAAACTAAAAAGGGGAATCACCAAATTATAAATTAAATTTATTCGAATTAACCGTGTCAATAAAAACAAATTTTTTAATTCATTTTTTAAAATATCAAGATCTGCTTCTTTAGTCATTATTTCAATCAAAATCCTGGTTACACCAACTCCCTTGCTGGATATACAGCCGAATACCATTACAGACAGTTTTCCAAACTTTACTGTAGAAATAAGATTTTTATTTTCTAGTGCTTTCAAAGGCTTACGCCAAACTCTTTGCGATTCGTCATGATAATAAAGCATTATTTTCGTCTCATTTGAGAAAATAACATCGTCCCAGTACTCCGGAGGAAGTGAAATGTATTCGGTGGCAAATCTTAATTTCCTTTCGACATTTTGTGCTGACAGCAAGAGTTTTTTTCCTAGTCATTCTTGAAGAATATTTGTGTTTTTGAAGAACATTTCCAATGGTTTCTTTGGAAACACGTAACCCAAAGTCTTTTTGCACTTGAAGAGCTAATCATTTCGCACTGGATTGCGGGCTATCATACACGGTTCTAATAATTTTTCTCTCAACTGGTTGCGTCATCTTTTTTGGCTTGTCTGTAGATCCCTTTAAGTCTAGTCCTCCTACTTTTTCTGCACGGGATTACATACAGTCCTAATGTTTAGGGAGAACATATCGGCGATTTCAGATTTGCCTTTGTAGTAGTTGAAATAGCCCAATTGTATAATATTTTTTGAAACTTGTTTTCCTGGCATTGTTTGTATTCAAATATGAGGACACTTGTTACATAAAAAACGATCCCTTTATTACTAAAACGTTATTTACCCCTTTCAAATTCCATCTCATTTGTAAAAAACCCAAAATGCGCAAAATTTTTGAGAAATAACGGCATATTTTTGGAATCATATAGATTATTTCTAAAGTACTTTTTTTTGTCGGTTGCAAATATCTCCCATACCACGGCATCAAATTTAATGAACGATATCTCATTTTATAGCTTATATCTAACACTAATGGCGAAAAATAATTAGAAATTGAAAAATTAATATTTTCATTGATAAAAATTAATTTGATATAGAATTGCTTGATAATACTGTTGTTATTATGATTATATGTTTTTGTTCAAGTGTACTAATACAGGGTCGCTTAATAGTAATGCAGTTCAACATAATATAGTATGTATTAAAATTCATTCTGGCAATACCGCTATTTACTATAATGCCGTTTATTACTATGTCAGTTATATATAATATGCATATTAAGTTGTAAAAAGCTGTTTTGGCAATTATTTTTATGTTACAAAAATGACAACTAACGGTGCGAAATATTCGCACGGGTCATCTAGTTTTTGTAATTTTTTTATTATCTTCATTCAATATGCAAAGATCAAATTTTACATTTTCTTGGTCTGTGCAAAGATTTTTTTGACAAACTGTATGTATTATTATGTACCAAAAAAATGTCTACAAATTAGAATAATTCAGAAATTAATATTTCCTTCAAAAACAAAGCGGTTCTAATTTATGAGCGCCTACTGTATTTGAAAATTTATTGTAAATTTTTGTTTTGTTTTTTTTTTTGTTTCAATTCTGAAATAAAAATAATCGCAATATATTAATGTACAGTTTCTTTTGACGCTCACTGTATCCTTAAAATGTATGCATATACTAATACTCTTACATAAATACATACAATATTATTTAAAAACATTAAAAATTTAAAATTTAATTTTAAAATAAATACAAAAGAATACAAAATAACAATAATTATAGAGTTAAAGAGAAAACCAGAAAAAATTTTGTATTAAAATGGAGTTGAATTTTTAAATTAAACTTTAAAATGAAACAAAGGAAACAAAAACTAACGGTACAAATTAAATAAGATACAGAAAAAGGAAAAAATAAATGTTGAGCTTTTACAAATAACAACGAAAACAACAACAATAGGAGAGAAATAAAATAAATAGAAGGAAAATTACAAACCATACCAGTTACAAACTTGAACTATGACAGACGACAAATTTAATAGTAAATACAACAGCAACAACAGCAACAACAACAACAATAACAATAACAACGTCAACAGTAAAACAAAACAAAAGAGAAGAGAAATAATAATAATCCTTCCTGCAATTAAAGTTATTTGCTGTTGTTGTTTTTGTTACTGGTACTATACTAAAGCTTTTTTTTTTGTTTTTGTATTACATTACATGAGAAACTGTTTTATTTTATTTACAGTTTTTTTTTCTCTCGGTTTTTTGTTTTCGTATTTTATTTTGTATTCCAGCACATAGCCAACCATGCATAGAGTCAAGCTTATATGTGAATACCAGGAAAAGAGACGACACTCATACACCGCATACCAATACAGATGAATACAAAATAATAATGTTAACTTTCATTTTAAGTGACATACTCGTAGACAACATACCTTTGTACAAACATACATACATACATACATGTGTACATACTTGTGCTTGAAAAAATAAAAACAAAAAAAAAAACTCCAAACCAGTAGGGTATGCTTATACACAAACCTACAGTGATGGAGGCAAAATTTAAAGAGAGAGAGAGAGAGAGTGTGGTAGAGAAAAAAAGTGCCCACAGAAATAAATATACTCTCCTCATACAATAAAAACTGAGTATGTGGGGGATTTGTATGGAATTGTAGTTGGAAATGGTGGTTTATGGTAGAAGAGATGTTTGCTTTTTGTTTTTTCTCTCGTGTTGACATTTAGTGTTAAGGGAATATAATAATGAAAATAACAAACAAACACATATGCATCCACATAAATGTATGTTTTAGTATAAACAGCAAGCGAGATTCATAATGTTCTCCTTCAGTTCTGTTCTGTATAAACAATGTAAACGAAAAACAAATTTTTGTATTGTAACAACGATTTGTTATTGTTATTCATGCTCACATGTAAACAACAATGCATGGGTATTCATTATAAACACACAGATAGATAGATAGAGAGAGAGAGAGCAAGTAAGTTGCTTAAATTACTCCATAATTTATAGTTTCTCTCCGATTGTTCTCCTTCTTTTTTGTTCTTCCCTACAATATTGCCAATTCCATGTAGTAAATAATCATCAACTAAAAAATAATAAATGTCGTATTAAATAACACAAAAAATAAAAAACAACAACAAAAACAAAAAAAGATTAAATTGATAAGGAGTACGTATGAACGTAAGGGCTCATGTGCAATCAAATCAGTAAACATGTCAAATAGTGGGTAGCAATTAATGCCCTAAACAAGAAGAATAGAACATGATTGTTACACTGAGTAATAAAAATACTCATCAATTGACTGATCAATTGATTTAATTGATTTGTCTTGTTTTCAATTACTGGGCCAACGCTTCTTTTTAGTTTTTTTTGCCATTTTTGCAACAATATGTATGGTAGGCTATTAAAGACGGCTATTTACATAAAAAGAAGTTGCATAGATATGCTTAGGCTCCATGAGATCCACACATAAAGGATGATTTTTTTAAAGTTATAGGAAAATTTTTCAAAAAAAAAAAAAAACACATAAAATTCAGAAAAATGCATGAAATCTTTATTTGAATCGATAGTACGGTCCATATAATTTAACGTTTGAAGATAATTTCATGCAAATGTTGACCGCAACTGCGTCTCAAATGGTCCATATGCTTTGTCCAATTTTGGCATACTTTTTCCAACATTTCGGGCGGTATCTCACGAATAAATGCTTAAATGTTGTCTTTCAATGCGGCAATTGAAGCGATCTCGTCTGTATAGACATGAGTTTTAACATAGCCCCACAAAAAATAGTCTAAAGGCGTTGAATTGCACGATCTAGGCGGCCAACTGAACGGTTCCGAACGTAAAATAAAATGTTCACCGAACTCGCATCTCACTAAGTCCATTGTTACGCGTGGTGTGTGGCATGTAGCACCATCTTGTTGAAATCACATGTCATGCAAGTCAAGCTTGTGCCTTTTGGGCAAAAAAAAAGTTGGATATCATATCACGGTAGCGCTCACCATTCTCAGTTACGTTACGATTCGCAGCATCTTTGGAAAAGTACGGTTCAATGATGCCACTAGCCCATAAATCGCATCAAACTGTGACTTTCTCTGTATGCATGGGTAGCTTTCTGTTTATTTACGTACCCGTTGAGCCAAAAATGAGCTTCATCGCTGAACACAATTTTTCGATAAAGAAGTGAATCTTTGGCCAACTTTCCAAGAGCCAAAAATTCTGCGTTGCGGTACGTCGTTCGGCTTCAATTCTTGCACCAGCTGTATTCATTCCATCATTTTCGACATTGTTGAGTAACAGAGGCCCAAGTGCTGCGAACGGCAACGAATCGATAATTTATGGTCATCATTAACACTGACCGATACAGCTGTGAGATTTTCTTCAGTTCGCACTCTACGCAAGCGTGTTGGTGGTTTAATGTCCAACAATGTAAATTTGGTGTGAAATTTAGTCACAATGGCCCGAATAGCCACTTCAGTAGGTCGATTAAACTGACCATAAAATGGAAAAAGAGCGCGATGAACTTTCTTAACAGAGCATGTATTTTGAAAATAAAATGCAATGGCATTGTTTGTTTGTAAGACGATTCATGGTTAAATTATAGACCAAACTGAAAATGTTTGACAGTGAAACAAAACACGAAACATGCGTGAGCTGTTTAAATTAGTGTTGCCAAAAAGATAATATCAAAAAAATCACCCTGTATCAGGGCCTCACGATTTAATAAGTCAACAGATTATCTATTAGTCTACGGCGAAATCTTTCTGATAACGCAGTTTTGTAAATTTCCCCTACTTCCAGAAATATTCGAAATGTCTGGTAAAGCGGTTCTGATAGTTCAAATCATGGTAGACACCAATGTGCCTTTTATTTCTCTGGTTGGATGTACATTCAATAAGTGAAAAATAGTTTCCTCCACTAACTTGTCTCTATAGCTTCTACAAAAACCGTCTTCCAATCGATCAAAATCAATTTGCCTTGCATGAGTACCTATAATGTAATGATCAGCCACTCCGACTGTGATTCTTTGCTGTTTAAGCAGGAGATTAATTAGGACATTCATGATCGAAATAAATTCAAATGTAAATTGATTTCGATTATACCAGTTTCTCCACTGGTTTTGGGATTCGATCAGCGTTGCCGTTTTGGTTATTTTTAACCAAATTTGGTTATTTTGTTTTCTAATGTGTAAATGTGTATTTTTTCTTCGTTTTGGTTATTTTTTATTCTCGTTAATACAACAATCACTTTTTTAATATTATTTGAAAATTTCCATTACAAGCTATGCAATCGTTAGCAAAGGGTTTTATATTTTTAAGCATTTTTACTACGTTCAATTGAAATTTTAATACAAATAAATAAAAACCTTAATTTATTATTTCGATGTATAAATATAAAAAAGGCCTAACTCGATTTTTTGTTACTTTACAGGAGAAACGAAAACCTTAATAAAATCTGTAAAATTGTAGATACAACAAAAATGTTAATACGGTTTTTAATAAAAAAAAACTGCAACACATTCTACTTCTCATTTAAAAAATTGCTAATTTTTGTTTCAATGAAGTTTTCGAAGATAGGCCTTTATTTCGTTGATATCTTTGAAAAAAAATTAAGTTAGGCCTTTTTTAAGCTGCGTTGAAAGTGATATATATGATAATAATTTAGGTTTAAATAATAAACGGTAATAATTCATGAAATTAAGAAGATTAGGTCAAAAGTTAGTTATAAAAAATTAGTTCTTATAAGACAAATTATCTGAAAAAAAATGACAATATGCAGGTAAAAACTTTTTAAGTCCTGTTGGTTGTCCAATTTCTTTTTCGTGATATATCTTTAATCGCCGACTTTTATCTATATGAGAGAAATTCGTAGTCGTCAGTTATTCCTGTTTTGCAGTATATTGGTCCTAATGGTTCATACGCCAAGGCTTTTAACATATTAACAGTAATTAATAGTTTTCTAAGAGGTTTAAGTGATCGTTCTATATTTGATATGCCAAAATATTGAAGGCCGTCCTATCTTTTTTTTCTAGTTACGTTATATTTCCGTTCGGACTTTCTTGCAATATTTTTCCTTGTTGGGATACTATCAGCATTATCCGAATCAGAGTCACAATTTTCATTCATTCATAATTTTTATTGCATTATTAAACTTTTTAATGTTAAAACATTTTCCTCTTAAACAATATTTTTCACAAAAAAAACAAAGTCAACTGATCGGAATTAATTGGGAAGTACAGTTTAGTTGGTATTTATTTATTTTCTTATTTATCAAAAACAGGTACTCGAACTTTTGAGAACTCGACCCGGCGCAAAAATTTGTTAAGTAACTTTTTCTGCTAAAGCGAATTTATTATTTGGGAAATATAAACTCACAACTTCAGTTGCGATTATAATTTTAGAACGAAATAAAAATAATTCAAAAATTCATTGTCATGAGTTAGGTTATTTTTTAAATCGTTATAAATCTGATTTTCCAATTAAAAACTGAATTAGGCCTTTTCAAATTAAGCCTCCGATTTGTAGTTTAACTACACAGAAAAAAAATAAAATTTTTGTATTAAACCTAAAATTTGTCAAAAGACAAATGCATTTACATATATAAAAAAATTTGGTTATTTTTTTGCGAATTTGGTTATTTTTTATTCTAATTTTGGTTATAAAATTTTTTTGATCGTGGCAACGCTGGATTCGATATCTTTCAAATTCATTTTTTGAAGAGTCCAAAATAAATCTTGCTATTGCAGCATTCTTTATATTAGAGATGTCAACCATGTCAGTAATTAGGATGACAAAAACCTCCGTATTTTTATAACAACTCCACAGAACTTACATATGACGCGAAAGCTAAGTCCCTAGACCCACAGCTTTGCCGAGTAACCGGAATGTCTGCAAAAACGACAGTAGTTCGTTATTGCACAGTGGAAGGCCTTGTGACTTAAGTATAAAAATGAGTTGGAACTGAAAATGAAATTGTATTTTAACATTTCCTTGCCAGTAATCTGAAAGTGAAAAGTATAAGGAAATTAATTGAATTGTACACGCAATATTCTATCGTATATGAAGTGAATGATAAATATTTAGTGCCGCGGGTATGGGTCTCTCAATTACAATCGGTATATTCCATACAGTCCTAATAGAATTTAAGTGCAAGTTTTTTGCAAAAATCGTTCGTTGCACTTGAATATGTGTTAAGTATGTTGGAAGTATAAAATTCTTAAACAACATTAAAAACACTCGATAATGAGCGACAGAGATAATCCAGAAAATAAAAGAAAAAATTCGAAACTTTGAGTAAATCTCGCATCTCGCATATCGCGAAAATAAGCTTCTAGACTTTTCGTGCGTCTTCCGTTTAGTAGTGGCCAGATTTTCTTTGCCATTCTGCAATGTCCGAAGCCTTTCATCTGACATTGATAGACCCGTGATTAATCTGCATGTCCACAAAGCGATTTTTAAAGCAGAAAATTCATTGCACATGACGTGAGTATCGCCGAGATGGCTTACCCCACGGTGCTCAAAGCACGGGTGAATACAATGTGTCTACCAGCGCCCCCACGCATAGTGATGCAACCAGATAACATGCCTAAGCATATCACTGGCTACATCACCATACGTGAGTACCAATTCGAAGCCTTGCATTTGGACAAGACTTCCCTCTTGGTTAGGGGAAATTCATTGCACAGTTCCATGACTGTTGATCTGGCCAATTCATCTGTTTTACAGTTGCTTAGCATACCTGTAGTCAGGATTACATCATGGCTTCTCATGGCATGCATGTAATGTATGTTAGTTTTATAAATTAATGGGACTCACAACTTAATGTCGACTAAAACGACAGAATTTTTAATGGCAATTTTTTTTTTTAGTCTTAGAGTTTTTGCCAAAAATCTGGCGATTGTTGGAGATGTCTGACCTGAGGCTTCCGTCTAATAAGCCAACTAGACTATGATGACTTCTTGCGCAACACTTGTTCAGTATTATAATTGTTTTGAAATCAAATTTTTTAAATTCTGTGACAATAAAACTGGATTTATCTGTGGAACCTGTGAGGAAACCATGAGGTTGCATGTCTCGTTAACATCAAAAGGCATCGAGAGGTATTTGGATTTATTTTTGGGATATTTTAGTTCCACTATACACATGTTTTGGCAGGTTTGCCGTTCTTTAGTTGAACAAAATCTTTCTTTTATTTGCATTTAATTTGTCACATTTAAGGAGTTAAACACTTGTAGTGAATAATTTGTTGTTGTCTTACATTTTTTATTGTTTATTTCCAAATTTCCATAATTTTCTTACAATTCTTGACAGAAACTTGTAAATAAATTACTTCAACAAATTAAGTGTGTGTGTGTGTGGGCATGTGTATGTATTTCAATAGCAAAATCAGAATTCCTCTATGCAATCGAATTAATTATTTTTATTTTCATTTAGTTGAGTACACAAATAATAATTTGGTTGTCATTTCTTACATGCAGTAAATGTCATAAAAATTTATTTCAATAATTATTTTTAAATTATTATTTATTTGTTCTGTACGATATGCAATAGCAATTGAATGTGTTGTTAAATAAACAAAAAGGAAATTATTGCGGTCGCATCAAAATTGATTGATTGAATTGAAAATCTAAACAAAAAAATTATTTTTAAGCAGTTAAGGACGCTTAAAAACCCACGAGCTTACACTACCAACTTAACTATCATGACAGCGGTGTAAAGTTCAACTTAAGTAGTATCTAAATCCGGCTGATGTATTACAAACACCGGTATTTTGCTATTGCATCGCTTAACATTAAAATAATAAACAAACGATACGAAAGCAAAACAATACAAATATACAATCCTGTTTACAAATGAACGTAATGCTTAGTATAACAACAAACATCCGTATAAAAAATGGTAAACAAGTAAAAAGGCTATACCAATAACACTACAACAATAAACGTATATTTATAGAGATTTCGAGAAGGCAAAATGATGAACGTTCGCCTTCAAGAACATTCATCGGATTGTTTACACTGACCTATATATGGCAAGCCAGAGCAGGCGAGTTAGTTAGTGAAATTCAGTCAGACTTGTATGAAAACGCTCAGTAATTATGGTTTGTAGATCTCTATTACAAGGATCTATCGTATAATTGCTTAGTGACTGTTATTGTTTATGCAATGGGTGTAAACAGAGGGATAATAAAGAAGACCAATTGTTGTTGTTTACATCAAGTTGTGTGTAGTTACTTTTACTTTTTAATTAGAATTAATCACAAATTTATTTTTTTGATATTTGAAATCTTTGAGCTCATATTTAAAACGGTTTTGGAAGGTAAAAACGTAACAATCATCATATATATTATTTCTAAAACACTTTTTTTGTCGGTTGCAAATATCTCCCATACCACCGCATCAAATTTAATGAATGATATCTCATTTTAAAGCTTATATCTAACACTAATGGCGAAAAATAATTAGAAATTGAAAAAGTAATATTTTCATTGATAAAAATTATATTTTATATAGAACTGCATGATAATTCTGTTGTCATTATTATTATATGTTTTTGTTCAAGTGTGGTAATACAGGGTCGCTTAATAGTAATGCCGTTCTAGATAATAATATTCCACGTATTAAAATACATTCTGGCAATACCGTTATTTACTATAATACCGTTTATTACTAAGTCCGTTATATATAATATGCTTATTAAGTTGTAAAAAGCTGTTTTGGCAATACTTTCCAATAGTAGTTAGGTCAAATGCGATAAACAGCGTTGCTTAATTGAAATGCTATTCCATATAATAATATATAAAGTTGTAAAAGCCATTTTGGTAATGTCGTTATTGTCATGGCATTGTTTGTTTTATGAAGTGTAAAAATACGGTCTCTATATATCATATATATAGTGTCAGCTGATATTTAACAGTTAAAAAGGTTTTAAGAAAAATAAGAATAAAAATAACGTGCACGTAAGAATATAAATAACGTGCATTTGAAAAGACAAATGCAATTATAATGTTAATCAGAAATCTTAATGCTAAACAGGGGTTAATAAATGTTACCAGGCTAATCGTAACAAACTTTGGAAGCATATCATATCAGCAAAAATTATTCATACCGATAAAACTGTACTCATACCCCGAATCAACCTTACACCTTCTGATCCAACTGTGCGTTTCCGATTGACACAAAAACAATTCCCTGCGCAAGTTGCTATTGCTATGACGATAAACAAAGCACAGGGTCAAACCCTTCAAAAGGTAGGATTGTATTTACCAGAACCGGTCTTTTTACACGGGCAGTTATACGTGTTTTTTTCTCGAGTGCGTACGTTTAAGAATATTTTTGTTTGTATTAAGGACTCGTACGTTCAAAAAGTTAAAGATGAGCATGTCATTACCTCTAACATTGTATTCAAAGAAGTATTATAAAGGCATTTAAACATACGTATGGATGTATGTATGAAAATATGTATGATGATATTATGATTTCTAATATTTTTATACTTTTAATAAAATTTCTATTAATTATTTTCATTTTATGTTACAAAAATGACGACTAACGGTGCGAAATATTCGCACGGGTCATCTAGTATCATATAATCTATTGTATGCACTTAATATACATTTATTGTATATCCTTATAGAGCTTCCTTTAATATTTTTACATACCAAGTGAGTATTATAATCCTTTAGCCAGGATAAAACTCTAGCTGGTCACGCCATGCATGTGGTCGCATGTGTGAATTTTGTTAATAAGTAGCTTGAAATATATTTTAACGTGGACTCTGTAAGAAATTTTTTATGACAATTTTATTTAGTCTCACAGTTATAGCCAGAAGGCTGCAGAGAGGAACTTGTTCTTTTTGATCGAAATGTTTAAGCTTGGGTTTGACTTAATGCAACATCTATTAGACTACGTTCAATCCTATTGCCCTAATAAATTCAAAATACTTCTCGATACTAACGTTTACAATTTCCAGTCCAGCCCGTTTTTCTTCACAGGTTCCAAATAAATGTTCCGATGTTTCATTTTTAATTTCATGGAGTCTAAAACAATTGTTATTTGAGTAACCTGTCATAGGCCAGTTACTTACCTCAGGTTACTTTTGAATAAATTGTCCGAAGACAGTTTATATTTGCCTCCAACCGATTTGGCTAAAAGGGAGTACATACTTACATAATTGGTCATTACAATCTTTCAGTCAGGTTTATTAACCTAGTTTCTCACACTACTTATGTTGAGTGTGTTAATTTTATGGGTGAGTGGCGGGACCTACAGTTTAAAATCGACTCCGAACAACAGTTTTTTTTTTCTGAGAAACTTTTCATGGCAGGTTTTTTTACTCTAAGAGTTTCTGCCAGAAATCTGCTGAGAAAAAATCGCCGAAGAAATGCATTTTGTATTTTGTTTTGATATCTGGCCTGATGCTCGAACCTTGGCTTTACGTCTAATAAGCCAACACACTACCTGCTAGACTACAGCTTCTCGATATTAACGTTAACAATTTAATGTCCTGCACGTTTTTCTTCACAGATTCCAAATAAGTGTCTCGATGTTTTATTTTTAATTTCATGGAGTCTAAAACAATTGTTCCTTGAGTCTACAGTGCCCTACCATATTCCAGTTAGTAATCTCTAGTTACTTTTGGATAAAACCTTCTCTTATTGTAACTAGACGAAGACAGTTTATATTTGACTCCAACCCCTTTGGCTGAAAGAGAGTATCCGTTTCTATTTATCGTTCTGAATACGCAATTTTCTAACTCCATAAAAGTAATTGCCTAAACCCACGCATTAAAACTGCCCTTTTTGTAATCTTATCTGGTGGTTTACTGTGATTGAAGCTTGGTGTCGTTCTTAATTGCACATTACAATCCTTTAGTCTGTTTAATAATCTTGCTTCCATACATCACCATGTTTCTGTTGGGGTATTTGGGGTTAAGGTTCAGCTATTTAATGGATAAGAACCCGGAAAGACTTTGCTTGCCTATAAACTCTATTTACCCGTACTTCTCGCAGACCACATCCTTTTGTAGTTAATTGTCCAGTGAACCGCACAATGCATTACAGGGAAAATTAATTTTTTGCTCGCACTGCTCGCTTGTGGAATGATTTTCCAGTGGAAGTTTTTCCCGTCAGTTACGATATTGGTAAGTTTAAATCAAACGTGCACAAACACTACTCCCTCTTTCCACCTTCCTATAACCTATTTGCCTGAACCTGCACAATGCACTGCATGAGTGGGGGCCATCCCCTGAGTGCTGGTGTTAAAAAAATGATTAATGTTAGAAGTATAGTGCCTATTGCTTCTCTTCATCTCTAGCTTGACGTACAATTTTGTCCGTTGTCTCCCACTTTCTCGATGATCTAATGTAGCTATCTTTATCAGCAGATTTCTGGCAAAAACTCTAAGAATAATAAAAAATGCCATGTCCGGAGTCGTGTTTAAAATTAAAACACACAATATAAATGGTGTGAGAAGCTAAGTTGTAATCCTGATTGAAGGGTTCTAATTATGAATAAATCATTATTTAATATCAGATCGATTCGTTTAAACTGTTCAGCTGGATTCTAAAGAAATTATTCTAACTAACTATGTCGTGGCGATTTATCAAGACTAGTTGTTAGCATTTGAAGCATTGCTTCATAAGCATTCAAGTGAACTTTGAAGTAGCTATTCTCTCCGCCTATAGTCTATTCTATTCGATAAATTATTCGTTTTATTTTAACATTTTTAAAAACATACTTCCACAATTATTTCAAGCATTAAATTTAAATGTTATCGTGTAAATAGAAATTTAAATTGTATCTTCAAAGTAAAACAGACAATAAATACAGACAGACTCATAGGCATGAGGGTTAAAGTTATTGAATGATTGCAAGAAAGTCATTTGATATCGAAATAAAAAAAAAGATAGAAAGAAATTGAATTTCTTGCGGTGTTTTCAAGAAATATTTACAAAATTCGCTCAAGACAAAATAAATTGATTTTTAATGTAAACAAAATGAACAAAATTAATGTAAACGATAAAAATAAGATAAAATAATACGAAATAATTTTAAATTATTATTGATTTAATAGATATTTTTCAATATTATTTTACAATAACTGAAGATTTTTTATGCCTTTATAAGGTGTTAGTAGTTAGTTAGTATAGCTTGTACTATAAATAAAAGAAATTTAATATTAAATCCTTGTAATACTTATTATTCTTTATAATAGAGTGTCTTTCTTTAATGAATAAACAATAATTTAATGCTGTAAAGCCGTTAAATAATATCCAATCAATACCATACATAGTCATAAGGGTTATACAGGTTCAAAGCATGATTTACTTGACGATAGACAAAAACTGAATAGAGTTATCGATATGATTGTCGAGAATTTTATGAAGAATATGTTTGCGTAGACATAAAGCCGACATAGCCAACAAAGTCTTTTATAGTTTGTTAATGTTTTATTTTTTTTTTATACAACCAGCACTCAGGGAATGGCCCCTACTCATGCCGGGCATTGTGCAGGTTTTTAGGAAAGGTGGAAAGAGGGATGATGCGAACGGCAAGGGAACGAGTTGCTGCTAGGTGACTATAAAATGGCCAGTGCTATACCTCCACCATTAGACAGTCTACAGCAATCGTCACCAAGAAGTCCACAATTTCTCACACTACTTATGTTGTGTGTATTTAATTTTATACATAAGTGGCGAGACCTACAGTTTAAAGTCGACTTCGAATGACAGATTTTTTTGAGAAACTTTTCATGGCAATTTTATTTACTCTCAGAGTTTTTGTCAGAAATCTGCTGAGAGGAAATCGCCGTATAAATACTTTTTGTATTTTTTATTTTGATGTCTGACCTGGGATACGAACCCGGGCCTTTCGTCTAATAAGCCATCACACTACCTACTAGACCACGGTGTATGTCAAATGGGTTGTTGTGTGTGGCAGTGTTAACTGGTTTTTGTAGTGTCTTAGAAGACATCTGTATACACAGGAGTGTAGTAACAAAACTAAACAATCTAATCTTAGGTAACCGAGCAATAAACTTTGGGCAATATTATCTTTATTTCTCAACTTCAACCCCCATTAGCTTGACAAAATTTTCTTTGTGAGAACCCTACTAGACTAGTCCTTATTATTCCTTGTTAATAAATAAAGTCATCTCTTCTTACCAAAAGTGTTATATTTTTCCTTTATTTTTGTTAATTAAACGCTACAGTTGCCGGTAGTATAATGGTTTAAGCCCCAGCTCAGATATTTCGATCATAATGAAGAATGAATTTCATTAGGCGACTTTCTCTAAGTAGCCATCTGCCAAAAAATCTAAGGGTAAAAAAAAATTGTCATAAACTTTTCCAATCTCTAGTTCGAAAGATATTTAACCGTAACTCAATTCTATTTCAAGCAAGCAACAGCAAACTCTCTTTTTATTGTAAGCAATTCTCAAATCCTAATTCATACTTTTCAATTGTCGAAAAAAACCTGTTTTTGAAGTCGCAGTGGTCTAGTAGTTAGTGAGTTGGCTTATTACATTAAAGGCCCGAGTTCGAATCCCAGGTCAGACATCAAAACGAAAATATGAAAATATTTCTTCGGCTACTTTCTCTCAGCAAATTTCTAGCAAAAACTCTGAGTGTAAAAATTGCCATGAAATAGCTACTCAAAAAAGTCTGTCGTTCGAAGTCGACTTTAAACTGTAAGTCCCGCCACTCATATATAAAAGTAAAGCACACAACACGGCTGTGAGAAGTTAGGACGTTGTACAATGGGTCAATTCGACCTCCTGGTACTGTACTTGTCACAGTTGACAAGTATACGCCCTCTAACCTAACCTAACCTCTTAACCTCTGTTTCTTTGAGTGCAATTCTTTTGCTCGCCTTACTACATACACCCCTACAGTTGACCGAAAAGGGAAATTGGGAAATTGTATGGCATTGCCTCAATCTCATTTGTTCAGTACAAGAATCTAGGATTACGTCAGTTTCTTTAAGAAGTTTTCCTAGATAACCAATGTCTACTGTGAAAATAAAAACTTTTCTACCATTTTCCAACACTTTATTCGGTTTCCAATATTTTCTGTTTGCGGTTCTATTTTTATGTTAAGCATAGCAAGTCCTTTTATGATATGGCTACCATCAATCGTTACTTATTAACAAGGCCCTGAAGGGAAAATGTGTTGTATTGTTGTATCCAGTGAAGTAGTGACGCTCATCATCTACAACAGTTTAAAATGAGATGGTTCTGACTGTTTTTTGGTGACATGAAACCCACATTTAGATGTAAGTCAAGAAGAAAATTATTAATCCCATCTATTTCAAAAAATAATAGTGTTACGAAAATGGAAATGGTGTTTTTAAAATAATAAAGAAAAGCTTCAAAAACCAAACAATGGACTTGTTCATCTGATCAACGAATAAGTAAAAAAATATAACAACAAAAATAATGGGCTTGTTTACAAGATCGATGCTTAATATAAGAAACACAAACAACAATAATGGAAACAACTTGTTCACATAGTTGGATATTTTCCGAAGGTCGTCATCCTTCTTCGAGAGCATTCATCATACCATCGATCCAACGATATAAAAGGCAAGACAAAGCTAGCAATTCGAATTCAGTCAGTCGTAAGTGAATACGACACATGGGATTCTGAGAGTGAGAATGCAATCAGTTGTGTGTTAAGAAACGAGATCGAATTATAATTCATTCAGACAAGTTGCGTGTAAAGGAAACAGTTGTTAATGTTACGCGAGCAAAAGTTTTGTGCTTACAAAAACATTGCAAGCAGAGAAATATAACGAACAACCACATATTGTGATATTTATTATTGTAAAAGTGGTATAAGTTCGAACAGTGGCACAAAAATAGTGCATAAAATAAAAGGTATAACTAAAATTAAACGTATATTAATTTATATTTTATTAGCAAAAGGTAAAAACGTAACAATAGCTACAATAGGTTTTACTTATACTCCCGTATTAAAAAGAAAACTTTCACTTTTCGCTTGTACTTTGTATGCGTACCAGATATCAGCAATGAATCGTTTTTCCCCTACTCATAAGTACTCATGCAATTTTGAGTATGAATGAATCAACAGAATTGGAATTCATCTACTCTGATTCATTCGTACTCGCTACAACATTGATTTATAAGTATAAGTAACAATGAGTATGAGTACATTCGAAATATGTTTGATTCATACGCCAACTCATTCTGATTCAGAAATTTGGAAAATATACTTATACTTATTTGAGTGGCACGAATCATTCATCAAAATTTACTGCCTTTGTTGTTGTTGCATATACAAAAAAAGAAGAAAGGAAAGACAAGACAACAAGCAAAGCATACAAACAATCTTCTTGTGAGCATCGTAGTGTTCCTACGCAAATCATACTTAGTTTGTGCTTCGTGTAAATGTTAAGTAGAGACGAATCGAAGTCAATAACATCAATTAAGTATGAATATGACGAGTACTTCCACCTTTGAGTATGAGTAGTATGAGTATCATATTAAAATAAGTATGAATGCGTATAAGTAGCAGAAATTATAAGTATGACTTGAATCTACTCATCGTTTTGAATACTCGTTACTGATCTCTGATGCGTACCAAATATCACTTTATTCAGGATTGCCTAGGTGGTAGGTATGAGTGATATTCAAATAATGAATTTTAAATAAATCATACGCCCTCACGAACTATATTTTTATGTAATTAATTGCGAAATTTAAGGTAATGCTTGTTATGCTTGTATATAAAATTCATTTGATAGACATACATAATTGGTCATTACAACCCTTCAGTCAGGATTTGTGACCTCGTTTCTCACACTACTTATGTTGTGACTGTTAATTTTATACATAAGTGGCGGGACCTACAGTTTAAAGTCGACTCCGAACGACGGATTTTTGAGAAACTTTTCATGGCAATTTTATTTACTCTAAGAAGTTTTGCCAGAAATCTGCTGAGAGGAAATCGCCGCGAAAATACTTTTTGTATTTTATTTTGATGTCTACCCTGGGACTCGAACCCTGGCTTTTCGTCTAATAAGCCAGCACACTATCATTTGATATAGAAATTAGCAAAACTATTATATCCTGGTGGTCAGCATCAGCATTACACTCCAAGCTCTTTGCTTGTATCTACTTCGTCTTAAGGTTCTTACATTGTGTTTTAAACGATCATATTCAATTAGATACTTTCTTTCCTTTTTTGCGATTTCATGCAGCTACAGTTTCGAGATAACTTTTTAATAGAGACGCATTTACTTATATTAGGAATAAGTTTAAGTCACAACAGTTCTTTACTTTACTTTATTATTCATTTGATGTAGACTATCGTCTCCAGCGAAATTATGATGACCAACTACTCTACATAGAGTCTTTCTCCGGAAACAATAATTTCTACAAAGTTTAGTTCATCTACCCATATTTCTATGTCATATAACAACACAAGTAATACATACATACATGCATAATTGGCCACTAAAACCCTTCAGTCAGGATTACGATCTAGCTTCTTACACCACTCATGTTGTGTGCGTTAATTTTATACATGAGTGGCGGGACCTACAGTATTAAAGAAGCTTTTCATGGGATTTTATTTACTCTCAGTGTCTTTGCCAGAAATCTGCTGAAAAGAAGTCGCCTAAGAAATATTTTTTCGTTTTGATGTCTGACCTGGGATTCGAACCCGGGCCTTTTGTCTAATAAGCCAACACACTACCCACTAGACCACGGCGACTTCACCAGCCAGTGTAACCCTTCGTTTTTTTGCCGAATGGTAGGAATGCCTCGCCATAGGCTATGCGAATGTAATTCCAGCTAAGCTATCTCGAATCAGGTAAAATATGAAAAAATACACTTTACGCTCCGCAACGTATAGATAAAATTAACACGCACAACGTTGGCGGTGTGAGTAGATAGGTAGGTGTCAGTAGAAATCCTGACTGTAGGGACATATTCTATCAAAACAAATTTCTCTTGTGATCATAGAGTAACCAAATCTGATGCCTTATGTCATAGATGGGTTTTTTGGTCCGTGCTATCATTCACAGAGCTCATCATGGCACCTCTAAGTGGTAGCTTAGCCAGCACTCCTGCGATAGATTTTTATTTACTATGCCCAAGTTTGTCCCTGAAAGTATTCTTATTAATAATGCCTTAGCATTTCTTCTTCTTCATTATTGTGTTTAATTATCAATATTTTATGAATTCAAATATTAAAGACAATATAAAAAAAACACAATGCCTGAGTAGAAGTTTAACGCCATTAATCATGGCTGTTGATTTACAATGCTTTTTTCGTTACGTTTAATGATGATTTTGACCCAAATTACAAAACAGTTTACATAGTTTATCAATTAGTCGAAAAATCGTTATAATATTTTGTTGCTGTTATTGTTGTTGTTATTTAACATGTTTTTTGTTTGTAACAAACTTGTGTTAAATTATTATTAATTAAATCGTAGTAATTTTTTTATGTTTTCTACACCCTCTAATTTACAATCCATTGCCACCACAGCGTAGCAAGGCATTGTCGTCGATTTGACTAATTTGTTTGAACAATTTGTATTACAATAAAGGAAAAAGAGGAAGAAAAAAACAAAAAAAATAAAATCGTTTCAAGATTTATTTTTTATTTGAATTTGATTTTGATTTTTTTTTGGTTTTTATTTCCTGCTCTGCTTACCACCTGCTTTCACCACGGAATCGCTGACAACAAAAGTATGTTGAACGTACGTACGTTCTATGGTTGCTAGCTTTTGTTTAATTAGTAAAAGACCAATTAATCTACAATTAATAATAATTATTAACATTTGATTTTTCTCCTTCTTCTTCTTGCTGTTGTTCAAGGACAACATTATGAACAAAAAGGCGAATGGTTGTATTGATAGTGGAGGGAGTAGTGTATGACATTTTACACTAATTATGGAAAATTATTGTAACACCCCAAATGAAAGCAAATAAAAATGCTTAAAGGTGTAGGTAGGCACAAAGATAAATGAGGAATTTTATTATAATTAATGGCTTAGAACGCAGTGTTGAAATGCTTTTAAAGACTTCCATTGAATTTATAGACAATTGAGTGGGTACAGATATTATCGTGTATCTAAAGGAATTATAAACAATTAAAGAAGAATTATTTTTGTTTAAATGAATTATATTTCTTTGTATAATAAAATGAAATATATAATCCCACGAACAAGTTCTGTGCTGTTTTTATATTTGAAATCAACCTAATGATTCCATCAAAGTAAATCTCAAGTATGACTTACTAATGTTTTTAGTAATTAAAAATCCTTCAGTTAGGAGCATGTCGAAGCGTCTCCCACCTCTCTCATGCTGTGGGCGTTAAATTTTATCGACCGAACGACAGGTTTTTCATAAACTTTTCATGGCTGTTTTATTTTGCTCTCAGAATTTTTGTCTGAAATCTTCTGAGAGAAAATCTTTGCAGAAATATTATTTTTTGTTCACTTTTGTTCGTGGCTTCTCACGACAAATAAACTAACACACTACCTACTAGTCTACGGCTGCTATAACACTTTCGCATTTCAAGTTATGCGTTTGCAATTGGGTGAAGGAGATGAAAGTATCACCTTCATCCAAAGAGAATTGTTTCTGTTAGGCAACTGTCTCCATAGTTAGGCTTAGTTGGCAACTGTGGACGTCAGTAGGCTGAACAGCTCTATCGGAATATTGAAAGGGTAGCCCTATGATAAGGCTCTAGGAGCATAGCTGTCAGCTTTGATGATTTATCGTCATTTGGACGATTTTGAGCCCTTATTTTGACGATTTTTAGCAATTAAAATCATTTTCTTTACTTTAGTACATTAAAGGCTTCGTTAAGCTTTGTATAACAAGGTGTAAAGTATTATATTTTTAAGTTATTTTCAAATATCTGTCATGATTTTTCTGTATTTTATATCGATTTAATCCCTTAGAAGCCAAAAAATTTCTACTCGTAAATTACGATGCTATTTTTGTTAATAAATTATCATACGCCGTTGCAGACAATTTTAAAAATTCGATTGCAGCCCCTAATAAGATCTCTGCAGGAGCACAGTTCCACATATGAATAGTCCGTCTAACAAACGAACTTTGTCTGTAAAGCAGTGTGCGATACACTGGCCAAACGACCACACACGGATTTGCTGACCGAGAAAGACAAGTGTTTCGTAGGAAATCATTATTTTCATGAATTGCGCGAGCAATATCCATTGTAGTAGCGATTAAACAGTGACACAAGCCGCATTGCAACGATGCTCTAATGAATAAATAGAGTTGAAACACTATCATGACTTTAAGGGCCAACTTATACATGAGAGTTGTATTCCATCCTCAGGCGGTTATTAATGGCGTAAATAGTAAGTAGATCAGATGGAGCGAGCTATTTATTTCGCAGTCTTAGAAACCAAGTCACTGAAAAATGTCCCAGTTCTAGCGAGCATCACAATGATTTTGCATGTTCATAAATTCAAGCTCTACTGAATCCCTAATATTTACACCACACATGGGTATATATTATGCAATATTATCGCTGCTTAACATTAACTTTATACTTTTGTTTTTGTTTTGAAAAACCTTTCAATTTATTGCTTTATTTTTTCAGACGATTTTTTTAGGATTTCAATGAACGTCTTCGATTTTTTTTCTCAAATATTTAACGATTTGATGTTTCATTTATCTGGCAGCTATGTCGAGAAGTTCACTAGAACTCACATAGTATTGATGGAATATAATGCTGCAGATTGAGTGTGATTAACTGATATTCATGCTAATACCTGATATAGTGTTTTGATTTTCTTTTGCCACTCCTTGGAGCATATGGCATCCGTAAGCATCTCCTGCTTACATGTTTTTTTTTGTCTTTTCATGTATTCGAACGCTTAGTCTTATTATGTGTGGCTTTCTCTGGTAAGTGCCCCTACTAACGTCATGTTTTTTCAATGATTTACTTCTCTTTCCACTTATCTTTTCAAGTTAAACTTTCTGTTTTGCTTGCATTTTAAAAAGATTGTGTGAGATTATGCTGAAATCGACGTCAAAGGCTATTCTTTCCTCAGCACAGCCATGCTTCATGATATTATTCTGCATGATGGATAGGATTAAAGAGGGTATCCTTGTTTAAATCCAGCATTAGTAAGAAATTGTTGAGTACTGATACATAGCCTTTGTTTTAAAATACTTACTGAGTTCCTTCCCCACAAGCAATCAGAATAAAGTCTTATGTACAGACACTCTTGCAGTGAATTGCTATTGAATTCTTATAAACATTCATAGACGTACTGTGGCGATGCCTGACGAAAAATATTTCATCGTCATTTCTGAGCTACTTCCACACGAGTGATTAGAATAGAGTCTTATGGATAGACACTCTTGCAGTGAATTGATAAATGCAGGAAGAGTCATGCCTGCATTCTGGGGCATGTTGAGATTTTTTTTGTAATTTGCTGAACTGCTGTTATAACTTGATGTTCATCAGTCTTTCGTTCGAAGAGCCTGTGAAATATAAAATCATTTAAAAGTCCGCCACGGCTTCTCTGAGTGGAGCACATTCATAATTTTCTATGATTCTGGCACATAAATCAGGTTCAAATTATTGGTTGGCGTTGGTTATGTTAACTTAGAGGACCGCTGTGGTTTGTGACTGGCGTTTTTATATCTGTGACTAAAGAAAACCCCACAAGAAAACAACATCTAAGGTAGTCAAATCGCATCAATATTGGTGGATAGTTCACATTACGTTCACTTAAGAAGGCCAACATTACGTCCACTTGAGAAGGCCATGATACTCTTAAGTAGTTTGAAAAGAATACTTAATGTGGCGTCAGCTAGGCGGCTAATATCCAACAACAGGTCAACAGAAGCTGGTAACTATAGTTGTCAAATTATAGTGCTAACCTCGTTCACAATAAAGTTTGGTCTGATAACGCAGCCAACCCAAAATATGTTGCAATGAGCTTATGTGTATTGATATCACTTCAAATTGGAGAATTTTCTTTGGTTACAATCATTCCGAAATCAGCCTCATAGCTGAAAATGATATGTCGATGAAAATTAGAATCAAGTTGCTATGAATTCAAGGTCCATTCAGCAAATACACATTGTTGTCTATGGTCACTTGCCTTAAGTTCTTGATTTAATTGTATTTTGTAATGGAAATTTGCCAAATTTGTCTCTGTGAAAGCCCGAATACTTGCATGCGATGTAAATTTGACTACCTTGGATGCTCCTGCCTACACTTATGAACATCGGTGATATTTTTGGCATTTCTTTCTTCAAAGTACAAGTGTTTGTCAATCATTTACTCAACCTAGGGACTCAACCACATATCGACGCCTCCATTCTATGAGATTCTAAGTCGAAAAAGTGTGTTTTGAGTTATAAGCTCTCAAAGTTTTCACACACCATGTGTATTCGGCGCATCTTAACCAAATTTTGACAGTATTTAAGTTAGAGAACGCAGGATTTAAAAACGCAAGAACATTAAAAACATGGCATCGATATGGTGATCATAAAAGAGAAGTTTGCGCTGCGTTACCCGAAGAGTACATTTATTTTGATCAAACAATTTTATTAATTGAACGTAGTGTTGAATGTAATATCCGTTCATGCTGGTGTCGCAATATAAACGGAGTAAATATCAACTAATTGGACAAATGTAGCTTCAACAAGATGGCCGTTATCAACTGCAAAAGTTTGGTGTACTCTGTTGGAAGAAAAGTAATTTTTTCGTTGGGTTGCTGAAAGGATAGTGGGCAATGGATACAATATTCAAATTTGTTTAACTTTTATGAACTGCTTTATTGTAAGACTTTTATTTATATAGTGTGTTGGCTTTATGAGACGTGAGGCCAACAACAAAATGAAACACGAAAAAATATTTATCCCTGACTTGCTTTCCTCAGATTTCTGGCAATAACTCTGAGAGTGAATAAAAAATTGCCATGAAAAGTTTTTCGAAAAATCTGTCCTACAGGGTGGATTTTAGATTGTAGGTCTCGGCATTTATGTGTGTAAAACATACAACAAAATTGATGTAAGAAGCAGTGGTGTTGTGCTAATTTTTTTTGCCGGAACGCGTATATATAATTATATAGACAGGGCCGATCCTGGATAGGCGGCCGCCCTGTGCGGTCATATTTCCCTATTTAACGGGTTCGAGTTCACGTATTTGTTTCGGTTCGGGTCGAGTTGCGATTCAGCAGAAAAAACGTTCCGGACTCTGGTTGACGGTTCGGAAAAACAAGCCGGTACGTTACGGCTTTTGTTCCGGTTTGGGTTGTTTATAAAAATTCTTCAAAAATTAGAAAAAAAATCAGCAATTCTTTTTAATTTCTTTTTTTTTCAAAACGTCAGCCAATTATCGTTATCAGAAATCATCTTTAGTTCCGGAACACTTTCCTGTCCTAAAAGGAAGTACCGAAACAACGTTCCGGAGCGTTCCGGCTCGACAACACCACTGGTAAGAAGCTAGGTTGCAATCCTGTTTAAAGGGTTGTAATGTTCAATGGAGTATGGTACAGTGAAGCAAATCATTTGACTATTGCTTCCTGTATTGTTGCCAATTAATGTTCTTTGCAAATGTTTGGTTAAAATTCAATGCAAACAATTTGATCCTTTCTTTTCGAAAATTCTAACCAATTAATTGAGTCAATTGGTAAATATTTTTTTAATTGTCTACCGCATGCTAAGTATTGAAGAGGTTCCATTTAGAGTTTGCTTTTCAAAACTCTTTCATTTAGAAATAAAAATAAAAATAAAAACGAATCTTTGTTGGCAATTAAATTTTTTAAATTTCATTTAAGGCTCTTGAATGCCATTTCAGCTTGAATTTGTTTTTGGTTTTTACGGTTTTTATTTACTTTTCACAACGAACGACTGTAATAGGGCCAGTTATTAAGGGTTTTACAAACACTAATCAAACTTGACACATTAAAATGGGGACCGAATACGAAGGGAGAGAGAGAGAGAATGAAAGAACGAAAATATTTTCCACAAAAATATTCAACTAGACTAGAAATGCTAGTGGAAAAAAAGAAAGAAACAACAAATAAATACAAACATTTAATAAAAACCACAAATTAAACAAAAAGGGAGAGAAATTTTTTTCATTTTTATTTTTTCTCAAAAATTAAAAGAAAAAAACAAACCAGAAAAAAAATAGAAAATATGAGTGAGTGTATATGCAATATAAACTGTAACTGGCATTAAAATAGACAAATAGACAGAATAGAGCAAACCAACAACTAACCAACCGACAAACAGACCGACAATCTAACACCACCGCAACTATAACAGCCTCTTTCTCTTTAATATTCAACAGTTTGTTCCAGGGACGACAAAAGAAAGAAAGAAAAAAAGGTTGACTGGGTGTTTGCGGGTCTAGTGACTTGATTGTCGCTGTTAAAGTACTCGCAAAAAAAGGAGAATAAATAAAAAAAATAGGGAGGGAGAAAGAGAAAAAAAGAAGAAGTAAATTAAGTTACTTTTTTTCCTTTGCTAACAAAAAGAGCTACCAAGAAGAGAGTGAGAGAAGGAGAGGCAGAAATACAAGGAGGCTAGCAATGCTTACTACAAGTGTTATAAAAGGAAGTGTGTTGGTGTGGGTGTGCCTGTTGTAAAGGAAGCTTGTCAAACACTGGAGAAAGGCTTAGTAGCATTGATTGGATATTTGCAATGATTGAAATAAAATATTGAGCGAAAAAAAAATCAAACCCCCTTACCATCAAATATAATATAGGGTGAGCAATTTAAAAGTTTAAATTTAAAAATGCAATAAAACAAAAACAGTCTGAATTGTTATTGTCAGAAATGGAATATTATTTCATTCATATGGCTGCCGTGGCTCGTCTTACAGCAACTCTCTTAACATTACATATACAGGGTGGCTGATATGTATTGCAACCAACTTCAGGTTGTTATCATTTGTAAACAGCTCGTCTGACAGCTGACAGATTTATTCCAGTGACAGTTCACTTTATTATTTACAAGCCTACAAAAGCATTTTGATCTATTGCATTCAGAAAAAAAAGTTATTCGTAATGGAATTCATGCGTGATAGTGTGATTGCTTTATATTTGGCTGGAAAACCACAGGTGGCCATCGTTAGAGCCCTCCAGCATTTAATAGTGAATGCATGTTTTGTTTCTCGTACCATTGCTCTTTACTATGATACTGGCAGTGTTGCATCGCATCCAAAAAGTGGACGAAAAAAAGCGATAACAACACGAGAAATGATCCGAAAAGAGAAAGCCAGATATGATGGAAATCCATGCCGCAGTGGTAGAAAAATTGCTCGTAAGCTGAACATATTGCGAGAACGGATGCAACACATATTGAGGTATGAGTTTGGACTAAAACCATTGAAGTTCCGCAAACTGCTTGAGCTTACCTATAGAAAAAAAAAGATTAGACTGGAAAGTGCAAAGGAGTTACTTTGCTTGCACGAAAGTGGCTATTTACCGAATTTGGTTTTCTCCATTCCAAATTGAACAGTTTATGAACAAACAAGATGGTCGGGTTTACTTGCCAAAGAGGTCAGCTGAAAATTTACACCTGCGATTGGCCACCAGAACTCAAGCGCCGCCGATGGTAATGGTGTGGGTCGCCGTAACAGCCGATGGTCGCTCTCCGCTCGTATTCATCGACCGTGGGGTCAAAATAAATGCCGAATATTATCAGGGAAATGTCTTAAATACAGTATTGAAGCCCTGAAGGCAGACACACATTTAGGCCGCAGATCATGGACGTTCCAACAGGACTCAGCACCACCGCACTCAACACACGTCAACCAAGAATGGCTTAAAAAGGAGGTTCCTCGCTTCATTTCTACCGCACAATGGCCACCAAAATCTCCGGATCTCAATCCGTTGGACTTTTGCGCCTGGGGCATTTTGGAGAGTAAGGTTCTCACTAAAAAATACCGAAGCATCGTCTTGAGATGATCGGCAGGGAATGAGCCAAAATACCGCAGAGCCACTTCCGTGCAGCCTGTAATGGCTTTGCCGGCCGTTTGAACGCCATAATTCAGACCAAAGATGGCCAATTCGAACAAATCTAAACTGATTCTAAAATTTAATGTTATTTCCGACATTTTTTGCTTTTGAACAATAGAATTAAAAAAGAAAATTAATTAAATTAAATTTACTTTTTTGCATTATATATCAGCCACCCTGTACGGTAGACCATTTAAAAACTTAAATTTAAAATTTTGCGAAATTTAGTTTCTTGTTGTTTCATTTAGATATCGAATTTTATTTCATTTATATAGCTGGCGTGGGTGGTATCATAGTACCTCATTCAATCGAATGAATTCTTGTGCACTTTTTCAAGTGTATATGGCCGTATCTCGGCATTGACATCAGGAATGTTAGCCTTCAAATACTCAAATGTTGCTGATTTGTCGGCATAATACTTTTCTTTAACGCCATCCGACAAAAAATAGTCCAACCGTGTCAAAATGCAGCTTATTGGCGATCAATTGGCATCACCATTTCGGCTAATTAAACCCAAATCAAATGTTTGATGCAATAAATCGAGTTTCTCTCCTCATTTGAAACTAAACATTGTTCATATCAATACTATGATGAGCGGTTACAAACAAAAAAAAAAATTACTTTATCATGGTGCAGTGGGTTCTCCTTTGATAGTAATGGGTGCACCGTCCTAATTTTCAAGGCAATATGTGCATGTGTAGTCGCCGTATTCTAGTAGGTAGTGAGTTGGCGTAAAACTAGGATTCATCTGTCGTTCGTAGTCGACTTTATACTGTAGGTCCCGCCACTTATGAATAAAATTAACGCACACAACATAAGTAGTGTGAGAAACTAGGTTAATAATTCTGGCTGAAGTGTTGTAATGACCAATTATGGATGTATGTATGTGCCAATTACTCCTCCACTATACAAGCAGCACCACGCAGTCACTAATAATGAGTGCAGTGGCTGCTCTAAGACCACGTGTGAGTTTTTCGGTCTCCAGATACGGCAATTTTGCTTATTAACATACCCACCATGAAGATGAAAATAAGCTTCACCCAAAAAAATGTTTTCATCATTTAGTTTCCCGTTGATTCATCATCTAGGTAAACAAAAACGATGCGGGTGCTCGCAAAATTCTACGTAAATTCATGCGTGAAATGTTTAAATCTTGAGAACGTGATAAATCTCAACCATAGTTTCGACATTTTCAGGTGTGTGTACAGTAGCAAGCTCTCGTCTTAGCGCAACAACTATGAAACCAGTTTCACGAATTTTAGCAATAAACTTGCGTATATAGGGGGCACTGTTGGTCCTTCTCTGGGACCAAATTTTGTACTACATTGTCAACCCACGGTCATTGTTTTGGAAATAACTTTCTGATTCCAATGTTGCTCAAGCGTAACTCGATTCATTATAATCAGTGGAGAAAATGTACTGAATATTGTGACAAAATAGAATGACAATACGCATGTCGGATTCGAAATAAGGAATGGTTCAAATTTAAATCGATAGATGGCCCACTCTATATCAATCAAATACAAGCAATCGAAACAACCTCTATACACCCATCTATACATGCTCAAAACCACTGTAAGTTTGTGATTTTTTTTTGAAATTTTTCTTTATTTTCCATTAATTTCTTTGGCATCTACACCCCAAATGGTGTCATACAACCATCATATCAGCGGAATATAAGCGAAATGTATGTGTACAAGACTTCTTTGTTGTGGCGGGAATTGTTAAAACACAAAAAAAAAGAGGAAAGAAAGATTAAAGGAACGGGTGATAAAAAGATGCCAAGAGGGTAGCAAACAAATTGCATAGAAGATAGTGAAAAAGAGTCGGGTATTGAACAAAGAAAAAAAAGGAAAAGTCGGTTAAGGTTGATTGATTTTGTTGTTCTTGCTGCTTTGTTGTGCTATAATGCTACTGTTGTGGTTATGGCAAGTGTTAAGAGTAAAAAATTTTAAAAATGATAATGAAGTTTGACAGATTTGTGAGGCAAGTATTGTGTTGTTTTGTGTATGGTACTCCTTTATTTAATTTGTATCGGGAGTTGAAATAATGAAAACAAAAAATTTTTTTTTTAAAGCTTTTGTACAATTAAAAATTTTTGTATGAATCTATACTAACTATTCTAAGACCGCTTTCTCTAAATTATTCCATCTACTTTTTTACTTCTCATTAGTTTGTTGTACTTCTCTTAGCGAAGTAAACAAGTGCCTAATTACGGCGACCATACGATTTATTGTATTCCCCTTTAAATTTATATTGCATCTCTATAATATCTCCTAATTGTTTCTTCTAGGTTTCCATGAATATGTTCCCATTATTGTCAGCACCATGAAATGTACATACATACCAGAGATCAGCAACGAGTATTTAAAACGATGAATAGATTCAAATCATACTTATACGCATTCATACTTATTTTAATATTATACTCATACTACTCATATTCAAAGTTGGAAGTACTCGTCATATTCATACTTAAAAATACGCATGATGTTATTGACTTTGATTAACATTTACACGAAGCACAAAATAAATATGATTTGCGTACGAACACTACTATACTCACAAGAAGATTGTGTGTATACTTTGCTTGTTGCCTTTATCTTTCTTTTCGTCTTTGTTTGTATATGCAACAACAACAAAGGCTGTAAATTTTGATGAATGATTCGAGCCACCCGAATCACTTTTAAGTATTACTAGATGACCCATGGGAATATTTCGCACCGTTGTCATTTTTGTAACATAAAATGAAAATAATTAATAAAATTTTATTAAAAGTATAAAAATATTATAAATCATAATATCATCATACATATTTACATACATATGTTTAAATGCTTTTATAATACTTTTTTGAATACAATGTTAGAGGTAATGACATGATCATCGTTAACTTTTTGCCCGTACGAATCCTTAATATAAACTAAAATATCTTTAAACGTACGCACTCGAGAAAAAGTCACGTATAACTGCCCATGTGAAAAGACAGGTTCTGGTAAATAAAATCCTACCTCTTGAAGGGTTTGACCTAGTGCTTTGTTTATCGTCATAGCAAAAGCAACTTTCACAGGGAATTGTTGTTGTTGGCACAGTTGGATCAGAAGGTGTAAGGTTGAGTCGGGGTATCAGTGCAGTTTTATCGGTATGAACAATATTTGCTGATATGATGTGCTCTCCCAAGTTTTTTACGATTAGTCTGGTATTATTTATTAACCCCTGTTTAGCATTATGATTTCTGATAAACATTATAATTGCATTTGTCTTTTTTACGTTGCACGTTATTTTATTCTTATTTTTCTTAAAACCTTTTTAACTGTTAAATATCAGCTGACACTATATTAATGTATATATTAAAAGACAACGTATTACTACACTTTATAAAACAAAATGCCATGACAATAACAATGATAATATTATGTGGAATAGCATTACAATTAAGCGACCCTGTTTATCGCACTTGATCTAACAACTACTGCAAAGTATCGCCAAAACATCATTTTACAACTTAATATGCATATTATATATAACTGACTTTGTAGTAAACGGCATTATAGTAAATAGCAGTATTGCCAGAATGGATTTTAATACATACTATATTATGTAGAACTCCGTTACTATTAAGCGACCCTGTATTACAACACTTGAACAAAAATATATAATTATAATGACAACAGTATTATCATGCAGTTCAATATAAAATATAATTTTTATCAATGAAAATATTAATTTTTCAATTTCTAATTATTTTTCGACATTAATGTTAGATATAAGCTTTAAAATGAGATATCATTCATAATATTTGATGCTGTAATATAGAAGATATATGCAACCGACAAAAAAAGTGCTTTAGAAATAATATATATGATAAGTATTTTTCTAAATTTATAAATCAGAATGAGTAGGCATATGAATCAAACATATTTCGAATGTTGTGTGTTTGATATCAACTTTGTACTCATACTCATTGCTACTTATACTTATAAAGCAATGTTGTAACGAGTACGAATGAATCAGAGTAGTTGAATTTCAATTCTGTTGATTCACTCATGTTCAAAATTGCATGAGTGCTAATGAGTGGCAGAAAAATGATTCATTGCTGATCTCTGATACATATCTTACCAAACCACAACCCCTATTCTGTTCTTCAGAAGCACGTTTGCTGGCTTATTATCTTGAATTTCCATACAGAGTGTGACATTAGGTTTCCCATCTAAGCCGTATAGCATCCTCAGGCAGTACCATATTATCTTAAATTTAAGCTCCTAAGAGTCGACTGTAAGAATGATGGCCTGACTGTCAGATAATATTGATATGTCTTGACTTTTGTACGTCTTATCCAAGCTGAATCGAGCTTATCTTTCTTACGCTTATAACAAACATTCGCGTTTTGTCATAGAGCCGAAATATTTCATTCTGGCACCAAAAACTACATGAAGGCTTAGGTTTGTGCCAATTGTCAAGAGACCCTTCTTATTTGGTCATTACAACCCTTCAGTAAAAAATTAAAATCAAACTTCACAAACCACTTATATTGTGGTAATCCCGGGCTCTACAGTTTTAATTCAATTCCGAATGAAAGATATTTGAGAAGCTTTTCATGGCAGTTTTACTCTACTCAGAGTTTTTGCCGAAAGTCTGCCGAGGGGAAGTCACCGAAGAAATATTTTCTTCATATTTCGTTTTGTTCTAAATGGAGTTTGAAAAGTGGCCTCTCGTCTAATAACTAACACACTACCTACTAACTTATAGCGACTTCATTCAGTCTTATACAGTTTTGACAATGCTCTCAAACATTCCCATATTCCAGAAGCTACAGATTGCCGTTGTTGTTTTAGCCATTCGCACAACGCGATTTTCAATATGTCGATAGGCTTTAAATTTTTTATATTAACGTACACTAGAGCCCCGACTTGTGTCGTCAATGGCGACGGAGAAACGCGACGCAAATCGAAACGATGCAAGTCGGGGCTCTAGTGTACTCTGTTGCCCAAGTAAGATTATTTGTCTTTGCATTGCTGGTCGTAATAATGCGTCCGGTGTCATATATAGAGAAATCGCTAATCGATTGCTTATAGTACATAACAGTCCTATGCTTTGTGTCTTTGGATTCCAGAGTCTATGTTAGTTCTGGTCCTGGTCATAAACGCTGCCTGTTAAACTGTGTTATTGTTCGGGTAAAGAGTAAACTTCTCATTGGCAAATAATCTTAATTGACAGTCACATGATAACGTTCTACCTAGACCTTGGGCTTGCTACAGTAGATCAATCACCTGCTGAGAAGGAAAAAAGAAGCTGAAACAACATAATAATAGATGGCCTGAAATAAAAATACAAAAACTTTTTGTATTATGAAAATTATAAAGTACATACTAGAGATGCCAAACGGGATTGATTTTTAAAAATCCCGGGATTCAGGATTTTGTAAATCCCGATCCCGAAATCCCGGAATATTTCGGGATAATTCGGCATCCAAAAATTCCGAAAAATCACGGGGAAAATCGCGATTTTCTCTTAATAATGAAAATATTTTGTTAACAAAATCATTTGTATTCCAATTATATCAGAATTATATGCCTTTAAAAACAAAATGTAACAAAAAAGCGTAAATTAACAAAAAATAAAAATTATTCTTACGTATGCAAATGCATTAGTTTTAAGAAAATTATTTGGATTCCAACAATAAGATTAAAGCATCTGGCATGTGGTCTGATAGGCTTGAACGAATTTTGTTTTCAACATACTCTGCCATTTAAAAACACTTCACGCAATCATTATTTGTTGGTAAAATAGTTCCAAGATAGCTGTATGCAGCTTGTAAATATTCGCCTCTACTACCTCCTGACGTAAATAAATATATTTCTTTGGACAGTTGAGTATCTAAATAAGTTATCCTATTAATTCGTTTTGTAGGGCTTTTGCATTCCTCAATGACAGACAGCAAAAATAAAAAAATACAAAAAGTATTTTTTCGGCGATTTCTTCTCTTTCTCTTCTTGTTTCTCAAAAAATCTGTCGTTCGGAGTCGACTTTAAACTGTAGGTCCCGCCACTTCTGTATAAAATTAATACACACAACATAAGTGGTTGTGAGAAACTGCGGGCTTCTTTGGGACGTTTGCTGTAGACTGTCTAATGGTGAAGGTATAGCACTGACCATTTTACAGTCACCAGCATCAACTTGTTTCCTTACCTTTCGCATCTTCCCTCTTTCTACCTTTCCTAAACCTGCACAATGCACTGCATGAGTAGGGATCATCCCCTTAGTGCTGGTTTAAACAAACAAAAAAAAAAACATTTTTTTTATCAATCTCATCTGAGATGCTATTATCGAAGTCAAGGGATATAGAATTTCTTTTTCAGGACCTTTTATAGGATCAAAATTCGTATGAGTTCACAAACCCGAAAATCCCGAAAAATCCCGGGACAAGATTTTAAAAATCCGGGATTCGGTATTTTGTGAATCCCGAAAATCCCAGGATTTCCGGATTCGGGATTTTCCGTTTGGCATCCCTAATACATACATATGTAAGTAACCAATTTAATCCTTCTGCCATAAATGTTGTAAACGAAAGTGAATTAACAATAAAATATTGTGTTAACAATTGTTATGAAATCAAATCTGTTTATTGACATTTATTAAATACATTTAATAAATAAAAAGTAAGCAAAAAAATAAAGAAAGAAAAAAGAAAAAGGAAAAGTGATAATAAAAATTAAAACACACAACAAAACGCTCATAAAAATCTATAAATACATGGGAAAAGATATACAAAAAAATCAGCAACAAAATATAGAAAAAAAAAGGAATTAATATCGTTATGGAACATTTGGGACACACGTTCAGCACAAAACAATTGTCTATAATAACAGCAACAACAGCAGCAAAATAACAGCAACGGCAATATAACGGCAGTACGATTTTATTTCGTTATAAAATTTATACAAAACAATGGTGGAAATAGCACGAAACGTTTCATTTGAACAGTTAACATAATGCTCACACACACTGGCACTAACATACATTTCAACAGATCGCCATTAAAGGAAGCATTTGTGTTTATATCGGGTTATCCATTTCGTGGTTTCAAAAGCAAACGTAAATAAAATATTTTTTTTCATAATATTTCTTTTTTTATTGTAAAGTTTGAACGTTGACATTATGTGTGAAACACTACATCATTTAAATGACCTCCACGCGAAGTGTTGCAAACATTGATTCTTTTGAGGTAATTTTCGATCACTTTTCGGACACATATTGGGCGGTATCGCAGCCATAACTTGACGAATGTTGGTTGATAAGTGCTCAAGGGTTGAAGGTTTATCTACATAAGCACGGTCTTTCGCGTAGCCCCACAACAAAAAAGTCTAATGGTGGCAAATCGCATGATCTCGGTGGCTGGTTGATATTGCCACGACAAGAAATTACGAGGCCAGGAAATGTCTCTTGCAATAAAGCCATATTCGCTCGAGTTGTGTGGCATATGGCTCCGTCTTGTTGAAACCACATATTCTCCCAAGTCATATTCTTCAATAGCAGGCAAAAAAAAAGTCGGTTATCATATGACCATAACGCTCCGAATTGACGGTGACAGTCGTTCCATCGTCGTTTTCGAAGAAGTAAGGTCCAATCACACCTTCGGAGCAAAAAGCGCACCAAACAGTGACTTTTTCTGGATGTAATGGCTTCTCTTCAATTACTTGAAGATTCTCAGAAGCCCAAATAGGACAATTTTGTTTATTAACATACCCACCGAGTGTGAAATGTGCTTCATCGCTGAAGAAAATTTTGTTCGAAAAATTGTCGTCCACCGCCTGTTGTTTAAGCACCCATTTCACGTTCTACGACGTTGTGAATGGTCAGCTAGATTCAGTTGTTGCGTGAGCTGGACTTTATATGGATGTAGGTGTAGATCTAAATGCAAAATACGCCATAATGTGCCTTAAAACAGTAATAATTCCGGAGAACAATGAGGAATCGACACATTCGGGTCTTCGGCAACACTTTCACTTACAATAGCGATATTTTCAGCGGAACGAGCGAAACGATGATGCACAGGCCTTTCACTCCAGTCTCTTCAAATTTCTTCAAAATTTTGACAATTGCTTGCGTAGTTGGCCGATTATGTAAACCGTAAACTCCTCTTAAAGCTCAATACGTGGCTGTGGCAGAATCACCATTTTTGTAGTAGGTTTTGAAAATTTTTATGCGTTGTGGGATAGTTAAGCGATCCATTTTCGTCAATGTCGGACTTTCAACGGAAAAGAAAACAATTGGTTTCACAACTTAGATTGGCAGATATCGAATTCCAGTCTCATACTTTTGAAACCACGAAATGGATAGCGCTTTATGATTGGGAGAGAGTGAGAGAGAGAAAGTAAATGCGGCAGGAAATCAAAAAAAAAAAAAATTATTTCTGCTGTTATGATAGCTTCGGTCATTTATATTTATGATTATAATTGTCTAGAGATAAAACACAAACATAGACGTAACGTACATACATATTTAAAAATGTAACACACATACACAAACACACTCACACACATAGCCTAACAGGAAGCAAGTGTATTTCCTATTATCATAATGTAGGTTTGTGATACAAGCAATTTCGTTGCGTCTTGTATTGTTATTCCAGCTCCCAGCCACCTTTATATCGATTGAATGCGAATAATTTTCATGAAGAAAAATGTAAACGATCTGCTTGTCTATTCACGTAAATGTTGTAGAGATTAAAATGATTGGAAATTTGTTTGTTTAGTTCAAGGAATTGTAATTCTTTTTTGACTGGCAGCTAGATAGTCAAAGTAAGGAGATCATTATCCAAATGGAAGAAGAATTCTGAATGCTCTCTAGTGTTTCAAAAGACTGAAATCTTTGGGATATACAGGTGGGACAAGAAAGCATCTTGAAACAGGAGCAAAAGTTTTTAGGTCCACAAGAAAATATTCGGAGTTGACAGGGAAATTTTACGGATATCTGCCAATCGAAAGTCTACTGTGTGCCAACGAAAGATGTGCTCATTTCAACATACAGTGACGAGCAGAGGTGAGTGCATGTTCACAATACTGATTTTCGTCATTCACAAAAACAAACCAATGCAAGCAAATACAAAAAAAAAAAATTAATTTTAATTCGTCATTTTATTCTTAACAAATAGCAATAAAAAAACAATAATTAATGAAATGAATTCAATGAGTTTGAATGAAAAAACGAAAATAACCCACATAAACTCAATTTTGCACGTTTCAAGAAAATTCAAGAAACTAGCCCTATTTCAATATTTGGTCCATAGAAAGTTATTAGAAATAGCTTGATTTACGTGGTTTGAGATGCTTTCTACCAAATGATCAATAAGATCTTTCGGAATTCGATGCCATTTCGCATTTATACGATCCCAAAGTTTGACAATGCCTGTTAAGGCTGTTTCGTGCTGTCCGAGCCGGATTTTCACGAATGGCCAAAAATTTTTAATCGGATTGAGGTCTGAACTTTGTGCGGATATTCCAGCAATTGAAAATTTTGTTTCCCATCCCATATCTTTACAATTTTTGCTGTGTGCTTCGGATCACCATCCTGTTGGAAAATAAATTCTTATTCGGGATTAGCACATTTGTCCATAAAATTCGGAAGATGGGCTTGCAGAATCTTTAGATAGTCTTTTTTCACATGATACCATCTACTAAATGTAGAAGACCAACATACCAGCATATTAAGCATCCCCAAACCAAAATATTTTCATCGCTGTTTTTAACAGTTTGCTTCACATGGTTTCTTTGAACACGTTCCCTGGATCTGCGCTAGCAGTACTGCTTTCCATGTGATTGGAAACGTGTTATCTAGTCTGATGATTCCAAATGTAACCACTTTCATAATAAGTTTACTGGGTGCCAGGGTCATGCCTGAATTCTCGACAATGAACAAGCAAACGCGCTTTCCAAGAGGGAAGCTTCCACAACCTTTCTATGGAGTGCAGGCTTATATTTGGAAAGGTATGGTTAATGAAAGCGAAGACAAAAAGAGAGGCAAACACTTTTCTAAAATCAAATAGATTGGAAGCGACCTGTGTCATGTGTTACACAAGAAAAAAAAAAACAATCTGAAGTAGTTAAATTTTTTTTTTCTACGTAAAGTTATTTAGAGTGCGGATTGTTTTGAGCCTAAGATGTATATTATATGGCGACGGAGGCTTGGCGACATGAATGCATACATGGAGAAAATATGACATTATTAACACCGAACAGCATTCTGTAATTTCTCAGGCCAATAGGCTTGGAGGAGATATTATAATGATACTTTATAATAGATTGCAGCAATCAATTTTATCCAACGAGATTTAAAGGCAAGGAAAATACTACATCCTTCTATAACATTGGTATTATGCTTCAGTCAATTAAAATTATTCGCTAATGAGACGTTTATCCTTTACGTAATTATATACAAACAATAATGGAATTTACAGACAGCGTTATTAGCTGGGCCATGGCGAATATAGACAGCACAAAGCAAAGAATTGTTCTGGGGTCTAATCACCGCTGTCAATATCGAGCTATTTTGATCGAATAATTTTATTTTGGGATCACGGCATTCGATATCGAACAAAAATAAACAAAATTTGAGATGATAGCTTTTGATATCGAGTCATCGATAGAGTGTTTTCTTTACAAAATCGTTCGATACCAAAATAGCTATCGTAAACAAAATAAAAGTTTTTTGAAATTGATCGGCTGTCCAAAAATAGTTGAATATGTAAGTTTTAAAATTTTTTTAATTATGTCTATCCATTAATAATTATTTTATTTTTAGGACAAGTGTAAAAAGCATTAATTTAAAGCAAAAACGAGTGCTGGTTTATGTCAGAGCACCCGAATTTGGCAAGAAATCTTTTACCAAATTATGCCCAAGGAAGAATTACTTCAAATAGGCTACGGGAAACACTAACTGCGCGTTTAAATTCGTTTGGCCCACCAACTAAAAATGATAAATCGTGGCGTATATTAAATGAACAAAGTTTGGTTTTATATTTTGCAAAAGTTTTATGAATTTTTTGTTTTTAAGGTTTTTACAGACCAAAAATTTAGCGTTAAGAAGAAGTTATCATTAAACAAAGCCTCGAAAAAGAAAACTGAAGGTGGACCATATCAAGAAATTCCTTTGACGTCCGCAGAGGAACAAATAATCGAGGCAGCCGGTATTGATGTTGCGGTTGAAGGGTTACCGGTTGCTGCCAGAATACCAACACAACTCCTAATGACGCAAATCAGACAGTGCAATATTTAATGGGCACAAGCCTTGCATCGGAATATGACAGCGAACACGAAGGCTGTGGAGACAGTATATCGAAATCAACTTCTGAATGTTCAAATAAGCCAGTCTCGGAAAATTTTAGTGGACGCCAAAATAAAGAAGGTAAACTAACAAAGAAAAGCGTAACAAAACTAGAGCTCTTACAGTCCAATTTATCGAAGGTTGAAGAGCACCAAAAGAATATGGCTTCTAAACTTGACCGATTAATACCATTAAAAGAACGATCACGCGAATTAAAAGAAGAACAACACATTGCCAATATGAAACCATGCTCGAAATGCTAAAAAAACAAATGTAAATTTCTTAATAAGTATATTCAATAATTTAAAGACAAGGAGTCTATTTGTATTATTTTAAAATTTTGAAGTACAAATTCAATGAAATCCAAGGTTGTGCTAATTTTAATTTATTTTTAATAAAATCATGTTTATTTTTTGTGTTTTTCATTACATCTTTTACAGCTTTTACTATTGTTTTGTTTACAAAGATGAACATATGTTCTGAATCTATTACAAATTCGATAAAATCTTTTACAATTAGAAATGAAATTCCATTCGATAGCTATCGAAAGCTGTAATTTGGCAATTCGATAGGTATCGTATTTTAATTTTGTTCGATAGGTAGATCGATATCGACAGCGGTGATTAGACCCCTGTTCTACAAGGAACCGACTAACGATTTTTTTAATATTTTTATTTAAGTACCTGCCACCAGGAAGTGAGCAACGATGAAAAAAACAATTAATCTTGCTATGGAATCACAAGACCTTGACTTGTAAAATTCAAAGATCTTACACGTATTGAAAACTGTGTTATACAAGTGGGTAAAATAACAATGAGAATATCTTTTAATTTGAATGTGGCTGAGAGTAAAGTTAAGACTGAATATGACTGAATGAAGCTGTCATAGCCTGGTAGTTAGTGCGTTGGCTTATTAGACTTGGATGGAAAAAAATGTTCCTCAAAAATCTATCATTCGGAATAGTCTTTAAACTGAAAATCATGTCATTCATGTATGAAATTAACACACACATCATAAGTGGTGTGAGAGACTAGGTCGGAATCCTGCCTGAAGATTTGTAACAAATAATTATGAATGTGTGCATGTGGCGAGCAATTAAAAGACAGGTAATTTTGCTTTGGAATCACAGGATGTTAACTTAAAATGTCCAAAGTCTTTGAATGTATTGAAAGCCGAATTGTAAGACATCCTGTAGCAACCTGAATATAAAGAATGCTGGAGAGTATTGTTAAGTCTGAATAGGAGTTAACTAAGCATTATTATAAGCATGTTTACTTCCCATATGTATGTCCCTCAACCGTTGTGGTGAATATTAGTGCCAGCAGGTGAGGAATATTTTCCATGTCATTGATTAGCTTTTTAACGTAGAATTAGCCATTTGGTATCATAAAATCCTTTCCTTAAGTGCTATGAATAGTAAAAAAATACCGAAAATGTGAACACAATACAGATTTTCTACAAATTTACGTGATTGGCAGATTCCATTGCTGAGAACAAAAGAAACAAATTCGATGGTTTAGATGTATGCCGATAAGGTAATATACCAGCTAGGCAATTTCCTCTACTTTCAGGAAATATTTGTAAGATTTTTCAATTTAAAAAAACTCAAATATCAATTGTCGCTGCAGTCTAGTAGATAGCGTGTTGATTTGTTAGACATGAGACCATGGTTCAAACTCCAGGTCAAACATCTCCAACAGTAACATAATATGAAGAAAATATTTTTCCGATAACTACCTCTCAGCAGATGTCTGGCAAAAGCCCTGAGAGTAAATAAAATTGCCATGAAAAGTTTCACAAAAATCTGGCGTTTGGAGTCGACTTGGACTTGTAGGTCCCGCCACTAATGTATGAAATTAACAAACACAACGCAAGTAGCGTGAGCAGCTAGGTAGTAATCCTGACCAAAAGGTTGTGTTGACTAGCTACGTATGTTGATAACTTGAGATGAAATTAAAGCTTTCAAAATTAAAAGCATTACGCCTTTTGGCCTATTGTGTAATAAAAAAAAACTTTTTGAACTTTAAATTTAAATTCTTAAAGAAATTTATGTTTGTTAGTGTTTTTTTTGATTGAAATTTCAAATTCACAAAAAAATTTGCTTTTTTTTAGCATCGAGTTACAAATCGTACTTCACCAGGTACATTTAAACGTTTGACTGACATACCCTATTAAAACTTTTTTTCTCGTTTTCTTTATTTTCTGTTGTCTTTGAAATACTATTTTAAATTCAATTTAAAAATGATTTTTGTTTTCTAAAATGTCTACGTCTGTGACTTCTAAAATTATATTGTGGCATCCAAAAAAAAAATTTTTGCAACAGACAGTAAGAAACTCCACTTAGAGAGCAACAAGAGAGGGGGAAATAAAAACTTTCTTTAGCTTTGTGTAATAAATACAAGAAGAGAAACTTCTCCAAAACTTTTTCAAAATCAATATACAACAACAACAACATTTATACACTTGACTTTCCTTTATCATACAAAATATTATGAGAGTTTAGCATGTATGAGTACAGACAGAGTACAGAGTATGAGTACAAGTTGAGTTCAATTTCACTTCGGCTTAAGTTCTGGCTCTGACTTTGTCTTCTCTTTCTCTCTCTTTTTGTGTGTGTATGTGTGTGTTGTTCATACTCGTTAAATGTAAAAGAAAAAAAAACTTTAAACTGATAAAGAGAAAAACTTTAAAATTGTCGTTTAAAAAACATGTCAACTAAAGGAGAGTGTGATAGAGAGAGAGAGAAAGATTGAGTGAGAGAAAAAATTGTGAAATATTTTGCAAACAATATTGAATAAAAATGGTTTGAAACAAGTAAATGCACAAGTTTTTAAATACAATTTAAAACACACACATCTACAGAAAGAAAGAGAGAGAGAGAGAAAGAGAGCAAAGGAAAAAGGAAAAGTAAGTTCAATAACCTACCAATACCACCACTCCATTACAAATATTTTGTAATTGAACTCTCTCATGCATGGGTAAATGCTTCTGCTTTAAATGTACAAGAAATACATGCCAGAGAAGAGTCGAATTTGTAGACGCAAATTTGATTCCATGTATGTGCAGTTTATAGACTAATCTTCTATGTTCTTCAGGCAAAAACTATGAACACAACTTTACTTAGTAAATGCAAAGATATTTGACAACAAATTTATTAAAAATCCAGAGATGGAAAAGGCAATTATTAGTAAAATCTTATTGAATATTAAATTGAATTTATGGTCACCAGAACAACTTGAAGTTGTAATCAAACAGCAACATCGGTTTTTCTAGAAACTCTTAAGGAAAACACTTTAATTGTTAAATAGTATGATAAAGGTAAGCAAAATATCTTGTTTTGATATACAAAACATCATTTGGTCCTAAATTACTCTCCTTAAAATCTCCATTCTCCAAATGTCATGACGGAGCCTACTCAGTTACTGGATTTTAATGCATAGTAGACTGCAAGTAGGATTTTTCTCCAGAATTTTTTGAACTCTTTGCTATGCAGAATCAGAAGGTAGATGAATGGAAGTATTAGTTACCACGCTCAAGGGAAGTTTCTGCTACTCAATTGCCACTTGAGACTATCAGAACTCCTCTTACTAAGAAGGATCCTTCTCTTAATCTCCAGACTGACATCACTTTTGCTAAAATTCACTGACAATATTCAAAGTACAATTATTGGCTGTAATCGGGGATAGAATACAAAAATCCACCGTAGTCTAGTAGGTAGTGTGTTGGCTTGTTAGGCGTAAACCACGGGTTCATAACCCAGTTAAGGCATCGGTTTCCTCTCAGCAGTGTTCTGGGAAAAACTCTGAGAGTAAATAAACTTGCCATGGAAAAAGTTTCTCAAAAATTTGTCGTTCGGAGTCGATGTTAAACTGTAGGCCCTGCCACTCACGTATAAAATTAATGCACACAACATGAGTGGTGTTCGAAGCTAAGCCGTAATCCTGGTTGAAGGGGTTGTAATGGCGAATGATATATGCATATACGATACGCCGCGTGTTCCTTCTTGTCGGCATATATTTATTTATTACCCGCATTTAATGCCAGAGCGTTTTTGATAGGCTTCCGTTCAATAGCACTAATGGAAGCAGTAATATTTCTGTTGGTACATCCTACTATATCAATTTGATCAGCGTCCGCAAACAACCAGACATTTTCGTGCGATGTACTCCCAATCCATCGAGAGAAGCCACTAGATAAGGGACCGACTTGTTTGAAACCTCGTACGGTATAAAAAGATACGGCGTGGTCCATTTCTACCTTGATGAATCTGCAGTAGTTGCCCAACATTTTTCTGCAGAGTGCGATAAGCTTCCGAGCTCAGACTCTCTATCACGACATTGAAGAGAACCCAGCCATCGCTTTGTCTGAAAGATGAAACTCAAATAGTTTTCCGATATCTTGAGCTACTGAAATCCTTTAAATGTTTTTTTTAGTTGATATGGGGTTTACTTCATAGCCTTATTTCTGTACATGTACTTTTCCTCGCTATGTTGTTTAATCTGGAGCATTCTTGTTGGATTACTGCTTCTTAGAATTGCCTAGACATTTTCCCTCAACCATGGCATCTTGGCTGTAGTCTTGTTGTCTAGAGTTTTTCGCTGCTTTGGTTGGGATATTCAAACGAGGGTCATCTGGCAAACTCTCTGTCATGTCGTTCTTTAATATTAGGAGTCACTTTGGTAAGGCTGTTGTCAATGCCACTGGTTGGCAAATACGTATTAAATGAGGAAGTTCTTTTTTTAAAATTTTGAGATCTGTTGCCCGTTGCTTGCAAACTATGTATTGCCTTTTTAATAAAAGGCAGAGAACATTTATTATGCGGACATATTATTACGCAGTCAAAAAGAAAATACAGAAACAAGACAAACAGACAATAACAAAATACCCACAATGTACGGTACATAGTATTACAGAAATCAATAAGTAGGGATATGGAAACAAAACCAAGATAAAATATGGCTTTGTGAAGAGTATCAAAATCAAAAAAAACAACAACAACTATTTCATCATGAATTATTTTCGTTGTTAAAAAATTCTCTGAAATTCTTTACTTTTTAAGAAAAAAAAGTTAGCCATGCAGGTAAACATAAAGATTGCCTTCGTAACAGAATTTATACAACTGCGCTAACTTTTTATAGGCTTACTGGAAAGCTATAGGGATCAGATGTATTATTACTATAGTAATACGGAAGTAGGTTCGCCAATAAGCTGCATTTGTGGTTGGCAAACACGTATTAAATGAGGAAGTTTTTTTTTTCATAATTTGAGATCTGTTGCCTTTTGTTACAAGATACGTGTTGGCTTTTTAATAAGACTCAGGAAATCATAGACATATTATTACGCGGACAAAAGGAAAATAAAGAAACAAGAAAAAAGACAATAACAAAATACCCATATCGTACGGTACACAGAATTACATAAACCAAAACCTAGGAGTTTAAGATATGGGAGCAGAATCAACATTAAAAATACAACAACAACAATTATTTAAAAATATCATGAAGTGCTTTCATTGAAGTGTTTAAAAATTCTTTAAAATTGTTTATTTTGTGAGAAAAAAAGAGAGAGAGAGTTAGAGATCCCGCCATGATATATAATATATAGGCCATGTTGACTAATATTTATATTTCCTTTGTAACAGGATTTATGCAACTGCGCTAACTAGACTTATTGGAGGGCGCTATAGACTTATTGGAGTGTTCTACGGATCAGATCTATTATTACTATTGCAATACAGAAGATGTTAAACCTTAATGCCCAAGATGCATGACAATAACGCTTCTTCTAATATTATTGTTAGACTATTGCAGTGTTAAAAAATTCAGTACTTTAGTACTTATTTCAGTACTTGTTCATTTCAAAAATACCGCAGTACCCTCGCGACATTCTTAGTTCTTCTTTATTATAACCTATTTTATGTCTCGCTCTTTTCAACTATTAATGCATTAGCGTCATGTTCTACGTAATGCTAAAGATAGAATTAGGTTAGTCCCGCTTAGCCAAACGTACAGTAAAATCCCGCTTAATGCTGTTGCAGTGTTACACGATTACAAATCCGGTGTATACTATGTATCTTTTTAAAAGCTTTTTAATCTGTTCAGAAAATAGTCTCCAAATGTATTTTCCAAAGTCGCAGAATCACAGTACTAACGCATCTTTCCTGCGTCACAGTTAATTTATTAGTTGTCATCAACGTTACTAGGTGTATACTAGGGATGCCAATCGGGAAATTCCGAATCTCGAAATCCCGGGATTTCCGGGATTCACAAAATTCCGAATCCCGGGATTTTTAAAAATCGATCCTGTTTGGCATCCCTAGTGTATACATATGTACGTGTTTCGTGTTGTTTCGTTTAACGCTATTTCGTTTGGCGCTGAAACTTATTGGAATTTAAGCCCCGCGTTAAGCGGGGTCTTCCTGTACATGGAACGTACATTAGTTTTTAGAATACGAAATGCAAATGCTCGCGTTTTCATTGCTTTTCATATGCTAAAAACGAACGTGTGTTACATTACGTTCCTTTGACGTTTGACTAAATGGGGTTTTTATGATTTATTACTTTCCGCCTTGTATGTAAGGAACACGAATAAGACGCTAGTTTTCCTGTTCGACTTTTTTTCTGGCAAAAGGTAAATAAAATTACCGTGATAAAGTTTTTCAAAAATCTGTCATTCGGAGCCGAATCAAAACTGTAAGTTCCGCCACTCATGTATAAAATTAACGTACGGAAAATATGTAAGTGGTGTGAGAAGTTAGGTAATAATCAATCAATGTGATTTGATCAGACATCAAAACGAAAAATATTTCTTCGGCGACTTCCTCTCAGCAGATTTCTGGCAAAGCCTCTGAGAGTAAAAATTGCCATGAAAAGCTTCTCAAAAATCTGTCGTTCGGAGTCGACTTTAAACTGTAGGTCCCGCCACTTATGTATAAAATTAACGCACACAACATAAGTGGTGTGAGAAGCTAGGTCGTAATCCTGACTGAAGGGTTGTAATGGCCAATTATGTATGTATGTGATCAGATCAATGTGTATGTATGCATTTTTTTTACAAAACTACCATTTGGTGCAAAAAAGTACTCTTTCAATTAGAGTTCAATACCATTTAAAAATTTCAATTTTGTAACTCTGGACTGTTAGTAAGCTAATATTCCTGTTTATACTCCGTTCCATTGTTTGGGCCATAACACAGGATAACTTGTATGCCCGAAATCTATTCACTGTGATGTTGAAATGCTCTTATGCTAAATATTACTACTTACACCACAACAATTGCTAAGTCTTGTGCTACTATCCATTCCCAATAGTTGTAAGCTTTTTTGTTTAATTACATCAAAAGCTAAAAGCTACAAAATTAATAAAATCAGATTCTCTTTTACTTATAATATCTTGATTTCAAGAATTTCTTGTCATCTTAATGCGGCTCAAGTTGAAACTAAAATTCATATTCAATTCAAGTTACTTAGAAGCTAAAGATACTCGGTGGAGTATACTGAATACTGTTACGTACGCATATCGTTTAAGTAATTCCATATAAATTACGTTTTATTTTTAAACGGAAGTTATTGTGGAAGGCAAAAAATACAACACAACACAACACAATACAGTAACAGAATCAGAATCAGTTGGCTTATGAGATTTTCTTAAAACATAATTGAATTTATGTTTTGCTTCAGTGCTTCAGTGCTTCAGTGTATCTCTGTATCTCTTATTTTCTTTATTTTTATTATTATTTTTATTTGTTTGGTTTTGTTGTTTTTGTTGTTGTTGTTGTCAGAATAACCTAAAATGCATTAGAGTCATAGTAGATTGAAATATGTACGAATGTTTGTATGGAAATATAAATCTCTTTATACATCTTTAACTTATACTGTGTACTCCTGCTTTATTCGTTTATTCATAAATATAAGAGAAAGACAGAGAGAGAAAGAGACAGAGAGAGAGAGAGAAAGAAATAGCAATAGAATGCGAATAAACTTGTTATGTGAACCATATAATTATTATATACTATCGGGTGGGCTATCTATCGGTTTAAATTTAAACCAACGGTTATTTCGTATCTAACAATACTCGTGTCATTCTATTCTGCCAAAAACTTCAGTATTTTATCCCCACTAAACTCAATAAATCGATTTACACTTGTGGAATGTTGGGATTTATTGGAAATTTATTTCCAAAACAAAGACCCTGGATCGGGAATAGCGCAAAAAGGTCGCACAAGATTTGATTTTAGAGAAGGATTAACTGGGTCCGGTTTACGCAAAATTTATTGCTAAAGTTCATGAAACTGATTACAATTTTGATGTCCCAAGACGTGACGTACAGTGCATACACCCAAAAAAAAATATCAAAGCTGTTGGTGTGCGTGTTCTTGAGAATCCATCAACATCAACTCATCATCGTTCTTAAGAATTGAACATTTTACGTACCAGTTTACATTGAACTTTGCAAAAAGATCTCGGTGGAGATGGCCAAGAGGTGAGAGTGCTCGTATAGTACATACACCCGAAAATATCGGAGCTGTGGCTGAGAGTTTGCATGTGAATCTTTCAACATTAACTCGTTATGGTTTTCAAGAATTGAACATTTCAAGCACAAGTTTACGTCGAATTTTGCGAAAAGATCCCGGTATGACGCCTTACAAGGTTTAAACGCCTGACCATCCGCTTCGTTTCTGCTTCGCAATATGATGGGATAACGAGAAACTGCTCAAAAATGATGTCGACTTTGCCAAAAAAAATCATATTTTCGGTCGCGTCTCATTTTCATCTTGGTGAGTACGTTAATAAGCAAAATTGTCGTATATAGGGCTCAAAAAACCTGCACTTGGTCTTACAGAAGCCATTACACCTATTACGAGTGACTGTTTGGCATCATTGGCTTATATTTCTTTAAAAAAGAGCACGGCGCAACCATTGCGGTAATTGAAAATACCTATCGCATCAGAAGTCGCCGTGGTCTAGTGGGTAGTGTGCTGGCTTATTAGACCATAGGCCCGGGTTCGAATCCCAGGTCAGACATCAAAACGAAAAAATATTTCTTTGGCGACTTCCTCTCAGCAGATTTCTGGCAAAAGACTCTGAGAGTAAAAATTGCCATGGAAAGCTTCTCAAAAATCTGTCGTTCGGAGTCGACTTTAAATTGTAGGTCCCGCCACTCATGTATAAAATTAACGCACACAACATAAGTGGTGTGCGAAGCTAGGTCGTAATCCTGACTGAAGGGTTGTAATGGCCAATTATGTATGTATGCATGTATGTATCGCATCATGATAACCAATTTTTTTCTGTACCCGCTTTTCAAGGTATTGATGTGATGGTACAACTTGCTTCCCCGTGCCGTAGCGGGAAGAGAATACTACCACAGTGATCACCATACTTGTCGTAAAAGGCGACTAAAGGTGCTTCTACCATTCAGGAACTGTTTGGAGTTCAACTGGCAGCAGTCTGGTTTTGCTTGGCTGCGAAGCCTGACCAGAGGTCTTAATCTGGAACCACGGGTGCTGGGAGCTCCAGCGACTTGTCCCTGCCCAGCAACGGTGAGGTCCCCTCGGGGAGCACGTGGTGGCTGTCGTTTAGACCCAAATCGCTGGGAGTGTCGCGAGTACGGTGTGGTGGTACATTCTTAATGCATTTGAAGGAGTTTGGATGGTCTCCGACCCCTATAGAAGAGGGAGGTCATGACCAAATAGCATGACTTTAAATTGGTACCTACTTGCTGGCTGTAGTCAGTGTTTACAGCATGAAAGTAGGGGCGTTGGTCTATGCATTATTTTCACGCAGCGCGAAAAGCACCATGGGATTAGGTCCTCTGGACAGGTAACCATGTAAAAACACGCAAATCGGTACAACTTGCTGCTTGTCTCATGGCCATATCGATATATTCCGTCAAATCTTTGATGGCCGTTTAATTAGCCGTCAAATAGCTGTAATTAAACATCGTTGTACTATTTTTTGAGGGGCGCTGTTAAAGAAAAGTGATTTGCCTACAAGCCAGACACAATTGAGCATTTTAAAGCCAACTTTCGTAATGCCATTGCCGAGATACGACCGCTATACACACGAAAAAGTGTACGAAAATTAATTCGAACGAATAAGGTACTGTGAGGCCATCCCCAACAGCCATATGAATGAAATAATATTCCCTTTCTAACCGAAGCAATTGTATTTAATAACAAACAAAATGAATTTGGCAATTTCAAAATTTCAAAAGTTTTTTCTTTTACTGCATTTTTAAATTTAAACTTTTAAATGGCCCTACCCTATATAAAGCATTACTGTGCATACCATATATCGTTTTCGTTTATAGAAAATACGTTAAGATTTTTGCCGGAATTGCCAAATGTATCTGCATAAATATTTATTTAATGCGTTATATGCCATGTGATGGAAAACTTTATTAAATAAATTTAATATTGTTGTTGTTGTTATTGTTAAATTTCAATACCATAGAATAGAATTTCTTTTTTTTTTGGGATTTCTTATGAAAATAATATTAGAAAAAAAAAAAAAGAAATAAAGATTTTGTAAATCTCTACAATAAGCCACTGCCACCGCATGAGATAAAAAACCCAAATACATACTGAGTGTGTGGTAGGACTTTTATTAAAAGATGAATAACAATGCAGTCAAAGGAAATCTATTATTTTTCTAATTGATAGGTAAAGTAATCAATATCGTTTGTATTCTTCCATAATACATGCATGCATACATAACACAGCCCTACAAATTTGGACTCTTTTATACAAAAAAGATTGCTCCAGATGTTTCCGAAGTCATTTTGTGCGGTGAACATGAATCACTGCTAACAGATCTTCATTTAAATTCAAAACATTCAAATTGGCAAATCCAATATGGCGGTCGAGGATCCGCCATTTTGAATTTTTTAAATTTGAATGTAGATCTATACTCAGCGATCCTAAAACCCTGAGTAACAATTTTCAAGTAAATCTGATTAATTTTTACGGACCTCCGTAATGTGCTACTTTTGTTTTTGCTCCCCTTGACATAAACCCACCCCCTATTTTAAGGGTGCATGCAATTAATTTGGCTTTGGGCTTATTTTACTTAACTGTCAATTTCTGACAGTGTTTAGGCTCTACAATTTTTCACAAAAGGCCAAAACGTTATTTTAGAGGTTTCAACCCCCTTTTTCTCGATGACGTAATGGAAAGTTTTTGAACCCAGATTGGTCATTACAACTCTTTAATCACGACTGCAACCTTATTTTTCACACCACTTATGCCGCGTGTGTTAATTTTATACACGAGTGGACCTACAGTTTAATATCGACTCCAAAAGACAGATTTTTTTTTTAATTTCAAAGTTTTTACCAGAAATCTGCTGAGCGGATATCGCCGAAGAAATATTTTCGCCATATTTTGCTTAGATCGAGATGTCTGACTTGGAGTTTGAAGATGTCTGACCTGGAGTTTAAGAAGTTATTATACCACGTACGGCAACTTCACTTGCGTTGTATGAAAGTTATATTTTATTTATAGTGTGCATTACTACTTGCTTTAGTTGAATTTGAAATTATCTCCACAGTTTATATGGAAACTAGAGGTTACCTGCAATATTCCTATGCTCACATATGGATAAGAAAATGATAGACTATCCTATTCTTAAATCACATGGCCATTCATCATACAATACTGATTCTCAAGCCGCTTTTTTTTTGGTATGCATGCCGAAAATTCTGGCATTCGGGCAAATTAGTTCTGCAATATCTGTGAAGAAAGAAACTGTCTTTTACTTCATTTGTCAGTGGCCTGGCATTACAAAAGTAAATCTTGGTATTACAGTAAGCGCTATATCACAGAGCTCGATAAAGAATGTCAAAAGAAGTAAAGAAAATGAAAGCTGTAAAGCCTCCTACTCTTTACGGCAAGAGCAGGTCACTGACATATGACGGCTAGTGCAGGCAGTCTTTTGCGATTGCTTGTCCGATTGTTCTCTGAAGAATTAACTAAAATTCTAAACATCTTAGTGTAGGCAATACTCTTACTATTTGAACTTCTAATGCCATCATAGTCTCAGCATGTAGTTAGTGCATGCCTCCAATCATATCACAGTCAGCTGTATGGATTAGGCGTCTAGCGTGCTACCAAATTCGTGTATCGCAATGTAAATGTAATCACAAAGTGACTAAAAGAAAAATTCTAGAAAACTAGAATACTCACCCTAAGTTATATTCTTACTATTCTCGAATAAAAGGACTGGCCCAATGCAGTAATTTTTCTATCAATCCTAATTAAATTTACTCAAAAAAATAACATGATATTCAGTGCCGTGGTCTAGTAGGTAGTGTGCTGGCTTATTAGACCAAAAGCCAGGGTTCGAATCCCATGCCAGACATCAAAATAAAATACGTAGAAAAAGAATTTTTTCGACGATTTCTTCTCAGCCGATTGCCATGAGCAGTTTCTCAAAATCTGTCGTTCGGAGTCGACTTCAAATTGTAGGTCCCGTCACTTATGTATAAAGTTAATACACACAACATAAGTAGTGTGAGAAACTAGGTCAATAATCCTGACTGAAGGGTTGCAATGACCAATTATGTATGTATTCAGTGCTTTTAAAGGACCATACAGAGTGCCTGATATATTTATATATATATATTTTTTTTTAAATTTTATTGTTCAAAAGCAAAAAATGTTGGAAAAAACATTAAATTTTAGAATCAGTTAAGATTTGTTCGAATTGGCCACCTTTCGTACGAATTTTGGCCTTCAAACGGTCGACAAAGTCATAGGCTGCACGAAAGTGGCTCTGTGGTATTTTAGCCAATTTCCGGCAAGGCCCTGCCTTGAAATGATCGACACTTTGGTTTTTGTTAGTGAGAACCTTACTCTCCAAAATGCCCCAGGCGCAAAGGTTCAACGGATTGAGATCCGGAGATTTTGGTGGCCATTCTGCGGTAGAAATGAAGCGAGAAACCTTCTTTTTAAGCCATTCTTGGTTGACGCATGCTGAGGGCGGTGGTGCTGAATCCTGTTGGAATGTCCCTGGACAATTTCGGCCGCAGTGTTTGTCTGTCCTGAGCTTCAATACTGTCTTTAAGACATTTTGTGGATAATATTATGCATTTATTATGATGAATACGAGCGGGGAGCGACCATCGGCCGTTACGGCGGCCCACACCATTACCATCGTCGGCGCTTGAATTCTGTAAATTTTCAGCAGACCTTTTGGCAAGTAAATCCGATCATTTTGTTTGTCCATAAACTGCTCATATGGAATGGCTTCTGATCGGAGAAAACTACAGTAACAGAAGAAAAACAGTAACTCCTTTGTTCTTTCCAGTCTAATTTTTTTTGTCCAATGGTGAGCTCTTGCAGTTTTTGGATCTTCATTCGCTGTAGTCCAAGGTCATTTTTCAATATGTGTGGCATCCGTTCTCGCGATATGTTCAGCTCACGAGCAATTTTTCTACCACTGCGGCGTGGATTCCGATCAAATCTTGCCTTCACTTTTCGGATCATTTCTGGTGTTGTTACCATTTCTTTTTTTCGTCCACTTTTTGAACGCAATGCAACACTGCCAGTATCACGGTAACGAGCAATGGTGCGAGAAACAAAAGTTTTATTCACATTTAAATACTGAAGGGCTCTAACGATAGCCACCTTTGGTTTGCCAGCCAAATATAAAGCAATTACACTATCACGCTTGAATTCCATCACGAATAACTTTCTTTCTGAATGCAATAGATCAAAATGCTTTTGTAAGCTTGTAAGTAATAAAATGAGCTGTCAGCTGGAATTAAATCTGTCAGCTGTCAGACGAGCTGTTAACAAATGATAACAACCTGAAGTTGGTTGCAATACATATCAGCCACCCTGTAAATATCTAGAACATCTAATGTAATCCTCTAGTTTCTACTGTTTATATAGCAGTACTGGTGTTTAACAACTTCTACACTGTACTCGAGTTATCTTCTATTTACGCAATATTGCCACAAACATACCCATAATAATCATATTTACCCTGACTACTTACAACATAACATTTTTCATTTCTCTTCTTTACTTCCCCTATACGAGTATTTACAAATACACTCTGTTATGGCATTTTGTTTTATTTGTTCTCTTTTTTTTTTTTTTATTAAATATTACGTTTCCTCTTTCATTTATTTATTTGTGCTCTGTTGTTGTGGCTTTCGAACTCCCTAACTCCCACTCTGTCAATTGCCTTAAGAACTTTGTTTTGCTACAATTCCCTGATGTTTTATGACTATGCGTAACGTAACGTATGAGCTGGTAGTAGCATATCAACGTACTTTCATCATCTTCATCCACATCATCATCATCATCATTGGCATCATCATCGTAATTTATATTATCGGAATACTGGCTTTATTACATTTTATTCCATTTTATTTCACAGTTTATTCTCCATTATTTCTCAGTTATTTCTCATTTTTAGTACATCATTTAGTAATACTCACGAATATATTTTGCTAATAAAGAAAGAAAACGGCAAAGGAAAAACTTATAAAAACAGTTTTCGCATTCCGATTACGTAGTAAAATAACATTTAAGGGGGTAGGGGGACGATTTATGTTGATTTCTTTAAAACTTACCAGTTCCAGTTACTGCATATTATTCTTAACAATTTTTAAAAAACTTTTAGTACTTAAGTTGTGTTATACACAGGGCCACACAAGTATACATACGATTAACAAATTTCACAAATTACTGAACCAATGCAAAAGACCGTTTTAAAATCGAGAAAAGTTGCCAGACAATTATAAAGATTTTCAACGAAATCGGATTGGTTAAAAAATTTCTGAAATTTGTTAACCGAATGGATACTTTTGTGGCTGAGTGTAGTATTTGATGAAATTTTCTCAAATACTATTCGTACGTAATTAAATTTAAATGTTTTTGCATAAAATTTTAATGGCCAGAATTTGAGCACGCATAACGCCCCGTTGTGACGCCATAGGTGAACGCAGTCCTTGTACTGACCAAGTTCCTCCGAGCTAATGACGGAGAAGCGCAAAGGCTGCATATTTAAAGCACGATTACCCCACTCTGGTTTTCCAGCCAGAAAGTTTTATAAACGAGGCTATACACTTCACTTCGATACACGATACTTTCGTCAAGCAGTCAAGAGTTGGAGAGCAAAATAACCTATATCAGGACCTCGTAAGAGATGGCCATTGACATAAAATGTGGATAACAGTCTCCCCTTCCTCAGTGGATCTGCATCCATGGCAGAAATCGTTAAATCGGAGACGCATTCTTTCCGCGTCTCTAGCCATAACGCAGTTACCTGGAAGCATGGACACTGTGATTGAGATGATGTTACGACCAAGTCCAAGTAACTAATTGATGCACCTTCTATCCATTGAGACATTGACATTGACAAATGAGCCTAGCGGTGAAGCAAATCTCCTCATTGATCTAGAATAGGTTGGCGTCCTGGGAGAATTTCCGCGCGATTTCCAGTTTAAACGAGGTTAGTGGCATTCCTAAGTTGATTGAGGAGTATTCCGGAAAAAGTGCGCCAACCCTGGCTAGCTCGTCTGCTCTGCAGTTTTCCGGAATAGATAGTATAGAACACATTTTGAAGAAATTAAATTTTTGAATTTTTTTGGATGTTTGTATAACTTTCGGTTTTTGATACCACTGTGCCAAACGCTCAGCCGTAGGTTACTAATCGCAGACTCAGATTCAGTGACGAATAACTGACATCATCACTAACTGACAATATCGTTTTTCGATTTTTATTTATACTCCTTTATAATATATCTGGCAACTTCATAAGCTTCCTGTGAAATTGTTGTAGTTGGAATTTTAAACCTATGTTTTGTTTTAATATCGTAGATTCTAACGTATTAATTTGTGTAATACAGAGTACCGTACGATGTGGGTATTTTGTTATTGTCTGTTTGTCTTGTTTCCGTATTTTGCTTTTGTCCAGGTAATAATATGTATGTCTCTGCCTCTTAAAAAAATCATGACAAGTTGCTTACAATGGCATTGCCCATATCTGGTAACTTCATAACCTTCCTATGAAATTGTTGTTGTGGATTTTTGATCTTTGTTTTGTTTCCATATCGTAAATTCTTACATATTGGTCTGTGTAATACAGTGTACCGTACGATGTGGGTATTTTGTTATTGTCTGTTTGTCTTGTTTCTTTATTTTCCTTTTGTCCGGGTAACAATATGTATGTCTCTGCCTCTTAGTAAAATGATAACACGTTGCACGTTGGCAACAGATCTCAAAATTTTGAGAAAAAAGAAAAAAATTCCTCATTTAATTCGTGCTTGACAGCATTTGATACCAGATCATTGCTTAATTTGAATATAAAATAGGAAAAGGTACACTTTATAGCCTCATAAGCTTACCGGCGTTAACCTTTATAAATACTATTTCGATACGAGCTTTATAGCACTCTTGGTGCCTAACCGATACCAATGGCTCTGATGGATGATGCCATGGGTATGGGTATAGCCTGCACTAAGGCATTGTGAGGTTTTTGATCAGAGGGCGATTTTAAATTGTAAGATTTAGTCAATTTTGCCATTGAAGTTTTCAGCAGGACAATATCTGGACGTTAGTATAAATATCTCTTTCAATTCCATAATTTACGGCTTCTGTTCTGTTTCTGCTTCTCCAGTTTTTCCCAAGCTAAAGCTCGGTGTGTTGTTTTTGAAGTCCCTTTGATTGTATTATCTTGTTTGTGTTATTTTGTTCTAGCGCCTTCTTGATCATCGTCTGAGGGGTGCTCTTATTATTTTTGTGTTATCTAGTGTTTCTTATTTGCACTGTAATGCATTGTTCGGTGTTCCGAACTGTTTGGAGTTCAACTGGTAACAGACTGGACTGCGAAGTTCGACCGAAGGGCAAATCTGGTACCCGAGAGATTCGTCTCTGTCCGATAATGGTGAGGCTTCCTTGTGGGAGCAAAGTGGTGGCTTTGGTTTAAACCAAAAACGCGGGGAGAGCGGAAGCTCAGTGTGGCGTGCACTCTCAACCGGAGTTTAGATAGTCTCCCACCCCTAACCAAGAGGGAAGTCTTGTCAAAAACCAAGGCTTCGAATTGGTACTCACGTATGGTGATGTGAGCAATAATATGCTCTTGCATATCGTATGCTTGCATTATTGTGCGTGGGAACTCTGATAGACCCATTGTATCCACCGCATCCGTGGGGTAAGTCATTGCGGCCTTTTCCACGTAAAACCCTGAACTAATGCTACTTCTGGTCGTTGCCCAGAGTCATTTGGTAGTAGTATTTATACTACGATATCTGACTAGCTGTCGAGAGACCCACAGATTTTGTGGTGGTTGTGGTTGAAACACCATAATCATGGCCGAGGCATAAACTCGGTGTTGTATGCCATAGAGATACCTAACCAAAGAGAAAGTGTATGACCATTTTATGCAATTGGTGTCCATATCTAATATTTAAAATTTGGGGAGCGTTGGTGGATGCTTTGTTTTCCCTTGTAATATTGTGCATAAAGGTGGTGTAGGTCTCCGGACATTATAATATGTCGGTAATAGGAAGAACAGTTTGATTTTTGGTTCTTCTCTATAAATGCTATCTCCATCTTTACTGTAATACGGAAATCGATTTAATTGAAATAATTTGAGCAGCAATGATGCAATTGATGCATTACGAATCCTGTGTCACATATAATTTATATAATTTAAGTATTCCAATTAAAATCTGTTGATAGGTTGTTCTCAATGTCCTCGTAATTAAAGTCCTTTTCGCTTCATATAATCATAAACAATAAATTTTTAACCCCATATACACACATGCATACATCAGAGATCATCAATGAATCGTTTTTTCGCTACTCATAAGCACTCATTCAATTTTCAATATGAATGAATCAACATAATTGAAATCTAACTACTCTGATTCATTCGTACTCGCTACAACATTGCTTTATAAGTATAAGTAGCAATGAGTATGAGTACAACGTTGACATCAAACTTACAACATTCGAAATATGTTTGATTCCTATGACTACTCGTTCTGATTCATAAATTTAGAAGAATACTTATAAGACCTATATGTCATTCGAGTGATTCGAATCATTCATCAAAATTTACAGCCTTTGTTGTTGTTGCATATACAAAGAAAGAAGAAAGGAAAGACAAAGACAACAAGCAAAGCATACACACAATCTTCTTGTGAGTATAGTAGTGCTCGTACGCGAATCATACTAATTTTGTGCTTCGTGTAAATGTTTAGTAGAGACGTGGACGAAGTCAATAACATTATGCGTATTGTTAAGTATGAATACTTCGAGTACTTCCAACTTTAACTATGAGTAGTATGATTATGATATGAAAATAAATATGAGTGCGTAGAAGTAACTGAAATTATAAGTATGACTCGAATCTACTCATCGTTTTGAATACTTATTGCTGATCTCTGGCATACATAAGCCTACAGCCATTATTACAACCTAGCTTCTCACACCACTTATGTTGTGAGCATTAATTTTATATATGAGCGGCGGGGCCTACAGTTTAAAGTCGACTCCGGAGGATAGATTTTTGTTACAAATTTGTTTTTGTATTCTCAAGAGTTTTTCAAGGGTTTCTGAGAAATCTGCTAAGTCCTCACAGAAATATTTTCTTCATAATTCGTTTTGTGGAAGATGTCTGATCTCTTGAAATTTGAGCCACCACGCTAACTACTAGACTTTATTGAACCACCCGCTTAATTATTGTATTGTAGCACTTTCATTCCATTGAAATCTATTGAAACATAAGCTTGTAGGGTTAGTTACATATCTATGGGCTTATAATTTTTGAAAGAATTAGTTTATGGTGGGGGAATGGTATTTTAATTTTTTGTTTAACGCGCTCTGATTGTATACAGCCTAAGGGCTGGCTGCTATGTAGATAGACAGACTATCAAGCCTGAATTATTTTTCATGCGTCATTATTTCTAATTTCCAAATTCATTTGAAAATTTGATTTTTCATCTTCGTTGTTCTTGTTTTTTTTTTATTGAAGCTTCTTAAGTTTCTTATTAAATAGCATGACTTTGAAAATTTTTCTCAATTAATAGAAAATCCAATTTCTTAGTAGAACTCTTAAACACGTGGTAAATTGTCTTCATAGAAGAGAGAAGAGAAGAGAAATAGGCAACTAATTATAGCAGATAGAAGATACATAAGCTGGCTAAAAATATTTCAAATTATTTTGCCACGTAATATCTGTACGCCTTACTTTGTTGTGTAGGTTGTCGGATAAGATACAAAAGGAAAATTTTCATTTCGCATTCATAGTTTCAATACAATGAGCCTTTATGAGGCATGTTTTTGTGAATTAGATAATCATACTGTATTAATACGTATTTATATTCAATAATACCAACTATTATTCATCATTATATTTATAAACTGATTAAATAATCCTCTTCATTATTAAATATTTTGTTCCTTTTGCCAGCCTCCTAGTTTAGCAAAAAAAAAACAAAAAAATGAAACACAAAACATAGGTATTAGAGCAGCAGCAGCAGCTGATTTATATTCCAAAAGCCCACGTAATTCTTTAGAAATTTTTAAGAAAATATTTTCATTTTCTGTTTAACACTACCACCACCAGCATTAGAGCCTCCTCCAGGAGCTGCTAATACCGTTTCTGTCAATTTCCTTTTTGTTCAACGTTATTCCTTATGGGCCTTATCTTTGCCTTCTTATAGTATTTGCTTGTCTTGGCCTATATTTGCCAAACTATATGGAAGTTTGTATGTATGTATGTATGTATGTATGTATGTATGTATGTGTGTATGTATGTATGTATGTATGTGTGTTTATTTTTATTGTTTAACTGTTTAGTTGAAAATTTTTATGGCTCCTATTTTATTGTGGGTAATTTCTCTTCTTCGTTTTATTTTGACTGGTGAATCGATTGTATTTTTCGTTTCGTTTCGTTTCTTTTCGTTTTTTGTTTTCATTTTTGAATTTCCATTGATGTTTGTTGTTGTTGTTTTTTTTTTTTTTGTATCCTTTTTACTGTTGTTTCTGTAACAGTTACGTTTACTGCCATTACTGGATGCTGCTGCCTCCTATAATTTATTTCAGGAGGTTAAACATTTTGTATAATTTATTTTTATTTTCTTATTTATATTCTTTAGCTTACATTTTCTCTTCCCCTTTTCTTTTTTAATTTTTTTGTATTCATTTATTTACTTTTGCCAACACCCTACTGTGTTTAGGGTCATAGACTGGGTTTGTTATTTGGTTGATCGTCATAGAGGTGATGTTGTTACTGTAATGTAATGAAAATGGCCGACAATCCACAAAGGATAGACCTATGCCCGATAGTTCATCTGATCACAGTACTTTAGAACCTCTACACAATATATGTTCAAGTGCTTTGATTGTCTTCTAATGGTATGGCCATTCAAAGTCATCTCCTTTAATCTTAATCGATGTCTTCGATGTCGCCGTAGTCTCGTAGGTAGTGTGTTGGCTTATTAGACATGAAGTCAGGGTGCGATCTCCATGTGAGACATCTCCAACAAAATGGAATATGAAAGAAATATTCTTCGGCGGCTTCCAGTCAGCAGAATTCTGACAAAACCTGTGAAAGTAAATAAAATTGCCATGAAAAGTTTCCCAAAAATCTGTCGTTCACCGGTGACTTTAAACTGCACGTGCCGCCACTCATGTATGAAATTAACACACAAAACATTAGTGGCAACAAAACTAGGACATAATCCTGCCAGAAGGCCAATTAATATACCTTTTAGTTTCAACGTTCGTCCGAAGCCATGGCAATTTGAAACACGCTACAATACTTGTTGAAAGGTTGGACTTTCCTTGGATTACTTCTCTTGAATTACTTGAACAGCCAGGCTAAGATTAAGATCCTAACAAATGTCTTGTCCTTGAATTATCCATGAATGGGGAATATTTTTCACGGAAATATCATAAAGCGTAACTCATATATTGGTTCCAATACATAAGAATATTGTTGGAAATTGCATTGCTGATGAGCTGCGAGATTCAGTCATTAGGGCCTTTAAAACCCATCAGTCAGGATTACGACCTAGCTTCTCACACCACATATATTGTGTGCATTAATCTGTATACAAGAGTGGCAGGACGTACAGTTTTAAGTTGAATCCGAACGACAGATTTTTAGAGAAACTTTACATTCACATTTTGTTTACTCGCAGAGATTTTGCCAGAAGTCTTTTTTGTACCCTGGCCTCACGTCTAATAAGCCAACAACCTCATTTAATTTGAATATTATCTACCCGCCTTACAGGGAAGCTTAATCTCGTTACCAGTAAGGGGGTGCTATTAATATTGCTAAACACTATTGGACCGGATGTATGGACAGGAAGAGCACCGACTCTTTTTTTATTCTTAATCGTACGGCCGTTCATAATACAATAGAGAACCACCGTTTGGTAGGCATTCAGAAAGTCTCGGCATTTAAGTAAATGACTTGCTGACTTTAAGGAGGAGGAGATGATTGGCTTTCTCCTCATGTACCAGTGCATTATTAATAATAATCCCTCTCACTTTCCGGCATCGAACTCTCCAATACAACGATTGCAGCAATAGTAAGATTTATTTTAAGCTCCGGTTGTTTCCCTCCAGGGAATGTGTGATTCCGAGGTTGAATATTGCTGTGATATCATTTGTCTTACTGCTGGCCTAAGTAGGAGCCCCTCCTTCAAAGGACATTATCTAACGAACTACCTAACGTGATTAGAAGTGTAGAGGACAGATAAGTCACTGGCTAGTTTTTAGGAGCATTAAATACTTATATTTTGTGGATGAACAGACCTCACTTATACAAGAGGAGAGAGTTGGTAGAATTTGATAAAAAAATACATACACTATGCGGAACAAGATATGCTCAACGAAAGAGAAAATAATAAGCAGGCAAACCAAACAAAGTGGGCACCAAAACTTTTGACATAAAATTACAATAAGAGAAGATCTAAGTCATGCATGCATCAGACTATTCCGCAGTAACCTAAAGTTTGTTAGCCAGTCAATATACAGAGCACTATAGATTTAATTACTTACGTACACAATTGATCACCGTAACTCTTTAGTCCAGATTACGAAATAGCTTCTCATACCATTTCTGTTGTGTTTATTAATTTTATACATGAGTGGCGGGAGCTATAGTTTGAAGTCAACTCTGAACGACAGATTTTTGAGAAACTTTTCATGGCAATTTCTTATTTACTCTCATAGTTTATGACAAAAGACTGCTGGGAGGAAATTGTTGAAGAAATATTATTTAATTTTGTTGGATATGTCCGACCTGGGGTTAGAACCGTGGCCTTACGTCTAGTAAGCCAACAGACTACATACTAGACTATAACAATTTCTATAGATTTCGATAGGGCATTTATTTAAAATCGTATTATTTCGAGCCTAAAATGTACATTCTGTGGTGATGGGAATGATTAATCTAAACAGATTTTTGAAGCACGTAAATCATTAATGCAGCCCGGTAGGAAACACCTGCTTGCTAGACAGGGAGTGTCATTACATGACATAATGCAATAACTTATGAGCACCTGATTTTACATAGTCCCACATAAAAAAATTTAATAGCGTTAAGTCGTATGGATAGCTGTCAGGTAAATGAAGCATCAAACCGTCAAATATTTCAGAAAAATCGTCAAAAACGTCAAAGACGTTCATTGAAATCGTAAAAAATCATCAGAAAAAATAAATAAATAAATTGAAAGGTTTTGAAAAACAAAAACATATAAAATCAATGTTAATCAGAGATAATATTGTATCATCAATACCTATACGTGATGTAAATATTAGGGATTTAGATGATCTTGACTTTATGGGCATGAAAATTCAGTGTGATGGGTTCGCTAGGACTGACACATTTTTCAGTGCCTTGGTTTTTTTAAGACGATGCAATAAATATTACCATTCATAACCGACCCAAAATGGAATACAACTTTATGTTGACGCTTCTCGACCGTATACAGGTGAGGCTGTAGTAAGTTGTTAAACACGATATTGTTCCAAGTCTTTTGATTCATTGGAGCATCGCTGCAATGTGGCTTGTGTTGCTGTTCTATCTCTAATACAATGGATATTGCTTGAGCGAAATATGGGGAGTTTTTTATGAAAATTATGTATTCCTACGTAACAATCGTCTTTCTCGGCCAGCACACCCGCATGTGGTCGATCACACACTGCATTACAGACAAAGTTCATTTGTTAGATGGGCAATTCGTATGTGAAACTTTCTTCCTTCAGAAATCTTTCCTGTTGCTTGTAGTATAAAAAAATTCAAAACTATTATCCATAAACACTGCTCCCTCTTTCCTCATTCCTATAATATATTTTCCTAGTTCCAAAAACAATACCAACCCCTGAGTGTTGGCTGTACGAAAAAAAAAAATAATGGCACTTGCTTTTATTCTTCCGATGGTAATATTAGAAGTTAAAAATTGTCAAAATAAGGGCATAAATCGTCACGTCGTCAAAATGACATTTTTGGAGCTCAAAATTGTAAAAATTACGATAAATTGTCAAATCTGGCAGCTATGGTCGTATGATCTTGATGATCAATTGGCTTCGCCAAAAAGTCAGTTCAACTCCTGGAAACTTCTTCTATAATTGAGTCAAAATCGATTCTATTGTGTGGCCCGAAGAGATTGTTCTTAATGGAACCATATACATACCAGTTCATAATATTTAATTGCAGGTCAACTAAAGTCAGTCTAGGTTAATAATTATGATTTTCTCAGGATCATGTTTGAGAAAATGAAATCCGATCTGGGTTACATAGTTGATGACATTTGTCGAATGCAAGATTTATTTTATGAATTTAGTTTAGATTCTCGTGTTTATGCTGGAAAATATTATTCCTAAGAATCCATTGCTTCATAATACGATCCTTAAGTAAATTATAGTTCTAAAATTATGCCACAATATGATCCTTACGGTAAGTAAATTATAGTTGTAAAGTCGTTCTTGATCGATTGTATATGAATTCTTCTACTTTCCAATTATATTTGTTGAGTTTATTTTTATTTCCCCTGCAAAGCAATATCAACTGACTGACTGGCAATATTCCCACTTTTGTTTTCCTTTTTGGCCGTTTGTAATTTTTATTTTTTTTTCCTTTTACATTTATTTCTTGACCTTATAAAGGTCCTGGGGTACTGCGGATGTACGCTTTTTTTCTCTCTCTCTCTCTCTCTTGATAATATTGCTAACAAGGCGTTTTTTTATTTAACAATATTTTTTTTCTTGTTTTTGTTGTTTTAGAACAAAAAAAAAAAATAGGCGTTTGATTCAATATAAGTGTACGCTTTCATTGTGTATTTAAGTAGGAGAGAGAGGAAGTGGCCTCTTCCTTTTTTTGATTTTTGTGTTTATTTTTCCTACTGCATCTTCAAACGAATCAACAAGAATTTTTTGATATTTTGTCTCCGCTATGCTGGTTGTTATTCTTTTTATTTTTTATTTCTTTTTTTTTAGTATTTTTTTGTTTTGTTTTATTTCCTTTCTTTCTTTTTCTTGGGGAATTTATAAATATAAATGACTTGCGGTTTTTACTGTTTGATTTGTTGTTGTTGTTGCGGTTGCTATATAATATATGGACGTGCATATATTGTGGGAATATTTTGTTGAAATTGAAATTTATTATTCCTTTTTCGCTTTTGTTATTAGTTTTTTTCCCCGTTTTCCTTCCAGTTTCCGTTTTGATTGCCTTCAATACAAACGGTATAACGGTGCATGCAGTACACTGAGCGACAAGAGAGATTTTCTTATCAAATTGTCTTTTTGTCTTTGGCATTAGCATGTATGGCACGCTCATTTGCTTTTAAGGTGGTTGTGATGGATAGTATTTGCGGTATGCTGCGATGGCCATGGCAGCCATGATTTAATTCCGTGTGCGCCTCCTGTCAAGTAGGCGTTAAATGATTATTTATCTACCAATTTTATTTGCTACCCTTCCCTACCCTCTCCCCTCCTCTTCCCCTCTTTATCTTTTCTTCTCTCTCATTTTATTATTGTTTCTTTTTGGAAAATGATTTCAATGCCAATAGGCATTAACTTTGGCATGTTGATAAGCCATATCCTTTTTTTCTTTCCTTGTATTAGTAAGTAGCCAACACACACACACACACACACAAGCAAAACATATCCTGATTTTCATTTATTTTCTCAATTTCTTGCTCGGCATTTGATTGTATCTGATGGGTTATTTATAATAAAACAAAAACCGCCTAAAATACTGTATAAATATCAGCCGGAAACAAAAGGAAGCCATATTTATTAAATTGCATAATAAATTTCAAGGAAATACCTCTCATTCTTTCCCTTTCTTTCACTCTCTCTCTCTTTCTCGCTCTCTCTCTTGCTCTATATTGATGTATTGCTAAGGAACATAAAAATTTATTACTTTTCTGTCATGTTACTGATTATTTAAGCTGCACAAAATACCAGTTATCCGTAGAAACAAAAAAAAAAAAAGGAAATGCTTTTCAAATCCTTGAATTAAATAGTTTTTCTTAAATTGATTCTTTATCAAAATATTTATGAAATGTTTAGTTAATATAAACGTAATATATTCATAAGGCGGTTAACTACTTTTATGTATATTGTCATAGAGTTTTTAGAATAATTGATTTCATACATATCGGGTGGACCATCTATCGGTTTAAATTTGCACGATCGCCCTACAGTTTCCCGGAATATCACTGTGCCCGGGGACCCACACCAGAGAGACACCGGTGAAGCGCCCCGAGACTAGGTCGAGACAGCGACGACATTCCCTAACGATCCTAGAGTTGATCACGAACCCTGACAGAGATCTTATCGCAGCTTGACTGTCCGAAAAGATCGAGACTGCGACTTGAAAGGAGCATCGTTAACGAAGGATTCCATTGAGCGGCCCGGTAAATTGCCATCACCTCTGCCTGAAACACACTGCAGTAGTCCGGCAGACGGTGAGAAATATTCAGGTCCAGTTGTCTAGAATAAACACCACATCCGACTCCAACCTCGAGTTTGGAGCCGTCAGTATATATATCCAGGACATCCGGGGGGACGATCGTATCAGAATTCCAGTCATCCCTACCCGGAATCAGAAAGTGGAAACATCTATCAAGACAATATTCAGCAGGGAAAAAGTCCATGTTCCCAGGGACCACCGAGTCAATCTCCAGAATTGTGGAGTGATCAGAAGGTACAATGTGCCAACGAGAGAGAACATTAAGTGGGCAACGTTGGCCTTTATTGGAAATTGACTTCCAAAACAAACACTAATTTTTTTGGAAATTGCACGAAAATTTCAGTACAAAATTTTGTCAGCAATTTTCACGAAAATATCGTGAAAAATTTGTTTCCAGAAAAAGGCGAATATTGCCCGATCTACGCAAGATTATTGCTAAAGTTCGTGAAACTGCTTTTATTGTCGATGCGCCAAGACGTGAGCGTGCTCGTACACCCGTAACTATACCAGCTGCAGCTGAGAGTGTACGTGAGAATCCACCAGCGTCAGCACGTCATCGTTCTCAGGAATTGCACTTTTCAAGCACCAGAAAAAATATTGGTATGATCCCTCAATTCGTTCAATAGATGAAGCCGCATGACCATCTATTTCCTTTTCGCTTCGCTAAATGGGTCAACGGGATACAGCACGATGATGATTTTCTTTTTGCCCCAAAAAGAAATCATATTTCAGGTTGAAAGTTATTTTCATCTTGGTTAATAAGAAAAATTGAGGTATTTGGGACTGAGAAAACCCACACTTCGTCTTATAAAATTCAGGATAATATCTCCTCTAAAAGTAATGAATTGATTTACGCTTAACAACCGTTGATATTTATTGGAATAGATGGGTACGATAACGTCCATTTTGCCTAAAAAAATCATGTTTTCGGTTGAATCTCATTTTCATCTTGGTGGGTACGCTAATAATAAAATATTTGGGCCTAAAGAAACCCCTATGTGATCTTACAGAAGCTAATGCACCCGTTACGCGTGTGACTCTTTATTGTGGTTTATAAAGCGGAGGCATCATTGGCCCATATTTCTTTGAAAATGAGATTAGCGCAATCATTACAATCAATGAAGACACCTTTTCACCATGATAACCGATTTTTTTGCAATCGCTCTTCTTGGCATTGATGGGAACGATGTTTGGTTTACACACACATCATGCCACAATCGATTTATTGCATTAAACGTGTAATGGCTGTTAATTAGCCGAAATGGCGATGTCAATTGGCCTTCGAGAAACTTGATTTGACAGTGCTGGTGTATTTGTATTTGGTGTCGTTAAAGAAAAGTGTTATGCCGACAAACCAGAGACAATTGAGCCCTTTAAAGCCAACTTTCGTGATGCCGCTCTGGAGATACACACACACACAATTGGCCATTACAACCCTTCAGTCAGGATTACGACCTAGCTTCTCACACCACTTATGTTGTGTGCTTTAATTTTGTACATGAGTGGCGGGACCTACAGTTTAAAGTCGACTCCGAACGACAGATTTTTGAAGAAGCTTTTCATGGCAATTTTTACTCTCAGAGTCTTTGCCAGAAATCTGCTGAGAGAAGTCGCCGAAGAAATATTTTTCATTTTGATGTCTGACCTGGGATTCGAACCCGGGCCTTTTGTCTAATAAGCCAACACACTACCCACTAGACCACGGCGACAATCCGCTCTGGAGATACGACCTTAAAAAACTCGAAGACGTACGTACATACAAAATTGGTTATTACAATCCTTTTAGTTAGGATTACAACCTAGCTACTGTGTGAATTTTATGCATAAGTGGCGGGACCTACAGTTTAAAGTGGACTTCGAACAACAGATTTTTGAGAAACCTTATCAGGACAATATCTTTTGCCAGAAATCTGCTGAGAGAAGTCGCCGAAAAAATGTTTTCATATATCCGTTTTGATGTTTGATCTCATCCTTACGTTTAATAAGGCTACACAGTATCTACTAGGCTAGTCGCCGTAGTCTAGTAGGTAATGTGTTGGCTTATTAGACGTAAACCAGGGTTTGATCCCAAGACAAACATCAAAACAAAATACAAAAAGTATTTCTTCGGCGATTTCCTCTCAGCAGATTTCTGGCAAAAACTCTGAGAGTAAAAAAAAATTGCCATGAAAAGTTTCACATAAAATCTGTCGTTCGGAGTCGACTTTAAAATGTAGGTCCCACCGCTCATGTATAAAATTAATGCAAAAAACATAAGTGGTGCGAGAAGCTATGTCATAATCCTGGCTGGAGAGTTGTAATGACCAATTATGTATGTATGTGAATGGTCTACTGTGAGGCCAGCCGTAAACGAAGTGTTCTTCATAACAACGGAATAAATTTGGCAAAATTTTATTGCATTTTTAAATTTAAACTTTTAAATGGCCTATAGGGTGAACCCTTTTGCTCTTCTGAGCAGATTAGAAAACATGGCTGTGAGAACGTATCGAAAATATAAAGGCGAAGAAAGAAGGATCATAGTATTGTACAATACGGTGTACATTAGAGTGTACACTAGAGTGTACAATACGGTGTCATAGTACTCCTAAAATAAATAACGTGTGTTTCTCTATGATCAGAACCTCACTCTATCCATCCCCTGTCGCCGTGGTCTAGTAGGTAGTGTATTGGTTTATTAGATTTTTAGAAAAAACTCGGAGAATAAATAAAAATTGCCGTGAAAAGCTTCTCAAAAATCTGTCGATCGGAATCGAGTTCCCGCCTCTTATTGATAAAATTAACGTACACAACATTAGTGATGAGAAAAGCTAGGTCGTATTGCTGACCAAGAGATCAAGTACTTTGTTTACAACAAACAATGTGATATCGTCCGCATAGCTCACAATCGTTGCACCATCTGAATATAAGTCTTATTGTACCATCGTACATCGCATTCCAAAATGTTCATTCACTTTCACGGAGACCTATAGGTCGCTTTCTGTGACGTTGTACTCCCTGAAGTGTACTCCCAGGAAGTGGCTTTGTATTATTTCAGGTATGCCGGAATTTTCCAAGGACTATAGAACGTTTTTGAAATTGAAAGCAGTTTGGTTAAGGCACAGAATTGTATTATTTTATAATCACCGCTGTCGTAATCTAATAGGTAGTGTATTGACTTATTAGACCTGAGACACAAGTTCAAATCCCATGTCAGACATCAACATAAAAATATGAAAATATTTCTTAGGCGACTTCCTCTCAGAAGTCGCTTGGTCTATTGGGTAGTGTGTTGGCTTATTAGACAAAAGGCCCGGGTTCAAATCCCAGGTCAGACATCAAAACGAAAAAGCAGATTTCTGGCAAAGACTCTGAGAATAAAAATTGCCATGAAAAGCTTCTCAAAAATCTGTCGTATCAAGGTTCTGAATCGATTTTACTCTGTAGGTTCTGTTGTCATGTATAAAAATGAACACACATAGCATCAGTGGGGTGGAATGCCAGGTCGTAAGCCTGACTAAAGGGTTCTAATGACTAATTACGTATGTATGTATGCATCCATTCCTGCTTAAGCAACATTTTCTTTTGCTAATATTATATCAAGTAACTCCCTTTAAAGAGTTTACTTGCTTGGTAAAGTAAATGAAACTTTATTTAAGGCAGGACATATCTGGACTCTGGGAAAAATAAAATAATAATTCAATTGGAAATTTGCTCTTTAGAAAATAACGAACAACAGCAGCAGCAACACTAAAATAGGTGTGTGAGTCAATAAGCAAAGAACAAAAGGAATCAAGACAATGAACTGCGATGTGGGCGGTCAGCAGCTTTTAAGTCGTAAAGTTGATTAAAATCATTTTTCTATTTTCTATTCTATTTTCGTTTTGTTTTTTTTATTTTTCTTAGCAACGCTTTCGTAATATGCCTTCAAAGAAATCAAATAAATTAATAATTTATGACCAACAAGAGATAAAACATTTTCTATTTATTTTTAAAACACTTTTAGATTCTTTTCATAGGAAAAAGTAGAATTCGAAAACTACGTAAGAGAAAGTTCTTTACTCGCAGTCAAGTGGAACACGAGTAGGTCAGAGGCGTCAATTTGCAAAGCACAAATATAAATAAAATTAACTTTACGATGCCTATTTAATGGGCATTAAATTATTAATCACAGACAACGATTTGAGACAGGAATAATAATTTCGAAAATTTTTACTGACAATTTACAGAAGCATTTAAACAAATGACAGAAATTTATCATATCATCAGGGGGTTCGGATTGATTTCACTTAAAACAATCGAAAGAAAATTCTAAAATTGAGAAATGGCAGGCACAAGTGTGTTCGTTGAATAGACTCAAAAGCAATAGGAAACTCAGCCTAATATTCATCGAAATAAAATCCAAGAATTTCAAATGTATCCCAAAAAGTCTCTACTTGATGTAGACTTTAAGCTGGAGGTCTCATCGATTTATATTTCTTCAAAAACGATGTCACTGTCAACGGAGCGTTCTTTTGATCGATGAAACCAACTTATTTTGCACAAATTTGTTGTCTTATGGGACTGATTGCTTGACAGCTCCCTTAATAACCGTCTCCTCGACAAAACCAGTTGACACTAAGATTAGAAAAACATTTCAATACGAGACTTAATAACAAAAATATGTGGGGTTATCGGAGTAATGTGATAGCTGCATACCCTTTTTGGAGTCTCTGTAGGTTCAAACCATAGCTCAAACATTTCCAATAAAATGAAAAATGAACAATTACTTCTGCAGTGACTTCTCCTAGAAGATCTCTGGCAAAAACTCTAAAAAAAATAAAGTTGACATGAAAAGTCTCTCAAAAATCTGTTGTTCGGAGTAGACTTTACATTGTAGATCCCATCATTAATGGATTAAATTAACACACACAACGTAAGTGGTATGAGAAACTAGTTTGTTATCCTGACTGAAGGGTTGTATTGTATATTCAAATAATATAACCAGCCCCAAATAACAATACATTAGACGTAGTATGCCGGGACGATAATAGAATTGCTTGCATTTCGTTCTTTTTTGTAACTGGGAACTCTCTACTGTATCAACTGCCATTCAAGGACAAAGTCCACTTACAACTTTTTTAACAGTGTTATTTTTCTAATTATCGTAAACCGATGGAAACCGTAATGCAGTCATAGCGAATCATTTGGACGCACTTACGTTAACGTTTTTCATTTATTTCCTTTTATTTAATATTGTCTAATGGCATTAAAAGAAGTCGTCGTAGTCTAGAAGATAGTGTGTTGGCTTATTAGACGTGAGGCCACAGTTCAAATCCCTGGAAAAAATCTCCAACTATAGCAAACTTTGAAAAAAAATTAATTTTCGACGATTTCCTCTCATCAGAACTCTGGCAAAACTCTGGGAACTCAGAGTTTTGCAAATAAGATGGCACGCTAAATACGAATCTTGGGTTGTAAGGCGCCTGACAGGTATCAAGTATTTTCGATCAATTTTAATAAACTTTACTTACCATACTAAGTCCAGTAGGTAGTGTGTTGGCTTATTAGACATAAAACCAGGATTCGAGTCCCTGGCCAGACATTGAAAGAAAATTCAAAAAAAGTATTTTTTCGGCGATTTCCTCCAGCAGATTTCTGGCAAAAACTCTGAGAGTAAAAAAAAACTTGCAATGAAAAGTTTCTCAAACAAAATCTATCGTTCGGAGTCGACTTTTAACTGTAGGTACCGCCACTCATGTACAAAATTAATTCACACAACATAAGTGGTGTGAGAAACTAGGTCAATGATCTAGACTGAAGGGTTGGAATGACCAATTATGTAGGTATATATCAGAGATCAGCAATGAATCGTTTTTTCGCTACTAAAAAGCAATCATGTAATTTTGAGTATGAATGAATCAACAAAATTGAAATTCAACTACTCTGATTCATTCGTACTCGCTACAACATTGATTTATAAGTATATGTAGCAATGAGTATGAGTTCTACGTTGACATCAAACTCACAACATTCGAAATATGTTTGATTCATATGCCTACTCATTCTGATTCATAAATTTAGAAAAAGTACTTATAATACTTATAAGTCATTCGAGTGGCTCAAATTATTCATCAAAATTTATAGCCTTTGTTGTTGTTGCATATACAAACAAAGAAGAAAGGAAAGACAAAGACAACAAGCAAAACATACACACAATCTTCTTGCGAGTATAGTAGTGTTCGTATGCGAATCATACTTATTTTGTGCTTCGTATTAGTTAGAGACGAGTCGAAGTCAAGAAAATTATGCCTATTGTTAACTATGAATACGACGAACACTTCCAACTTTGAGTATGAGTAGTATGGGCATGATATCAAAATAAGTATGAATGCGTATAAGTATCTGAAATTATAAGTATGATTTGAATCTACTCATCGTTTTGAATACTCGTTGCTGATCTCTGATATGTATGCACTTACCATATTCGATCCTCCATTTTGTATTTGTAAAATCCAAATTAAGATCTGTAATCAGCGACCGCAAAATTCCCTGGGGAAAAATTTTCAAGTAAATTTAATTAATTTTTAAGTGGCTCCATAATGTGTTTTTTTTTTCATTTACCACTTGACATAAATCCACTCTCTGCCTTTGGAGTCATTTTAAAGAGCACAGATCAATTGTGAATTTCTGACAATAGAGATGGTTCTACCGCGTCAGTGTTTAGCTCTACTAATATTTCAAAAATTGTCCAAAAATACTTTTTTTTATAGGTTTCAACCTCTTTCTCTTGAAAACTTGACGAATCCAAATTCGTGTTCTACGAGCCATCTTAATTGCACAAAATAAATTCAAATTTGCAAGGCTGTGTAATGTGTCGTTTGGACATCGACTGTGTGTGTCAGAATAAATATCAGTGGTTTGGAAAGGCCTGACCGAAGTAACTATTGCCTGAAGTTAACTAGTCTTTAAACTTCAAATTGTTACGATGATAACCGTGGGCCAATTTTAACGATGAACAATGTCCGTTCCTCTTTCGGCAATTAGAAGTTAAATTCCAACCTTTATCTCTTGTGTTTTTTATTTTTTTTTTTGTTGTTGGTTTTCTTAAATCTGATTTAACTTCGATTCCTTGAATAGTTTTCCTTTATCTTTATTGAACTCAAGGACTTAAAACAAATGCGTGGCTACGATTTTCTTTTAATAATAAAAATATTTTGTTAACAAAATCATTTGTATTCCCATTATGGATATCAGAATTTTATGTCATTAAAAATAAAATATAAAAACAGCAAGACAAAATGTAACAGAGAAGCGTAAATTAACAAAAATTAAAATTATTCATGCATACATAGGCAAATGCATTACATACTTACATAATTGGTCATTACAACCCTTCAGTCAGGATTATTGACCTAGTTTCTCACATTACTTATGTTGTGTGTGTTAATTTTAAACATAAGCAGCGGGACCTACAATTTAAAGTCGACTCCGAACGACAGATTTTTGAGAAACTTCTCATGGCAATTTTATTTACTCTCAGAGTTTTTGCCAGAAATCTTCTGAGAAGAAATCGCCGAAAGAATTCTTTTTGTATTTCTTTATTTTGATGTCTGGCCTGGGACTCGAACCCTGGCTTTACGTCTAATAAGCCAACACACTACCTACTAGACCACGGCGACCTCTGCATTAGTTTTAAGAAAATTATTTGGATTCCAACAAAAAGAGTAAAGCATCTAACATGTGATCTGATAGGCTAGAACGAGTTTTGTTGTCAACATACCCTACCGTTGAAAAACACTTCTCGCAATCAACATTTGTTGGTAAAATAGTTGCAAGATAGCTGTATGCAGCATGTAAATATTCACCTCTACCACCTCCTGATGTAAATAAATCTATTTCTGTGGACAGTTGAGTACCCTATTAATTCGTTTTATAGGGCTTTTGCATTCTTCGATGCCATCAAATAATTTTTTTGTCACTGGAAGTAGTGGTTTCCTCATCTGAGATGTTATTATCGAAGTCAGGTGATATAGAATTTTTTTTCAGGACCTTTTGTAGGATCAAAATACATATGAATTCACAATCCGGAAAATCCCGAAAAATCGCGGGACAAGTTTTTAAAAATAACGGGATTCGGGATTTTATGAATCCCGGAAATCGCAATTTCCCGATTGGCATCCCTAGTGGCTATCTTACACAATTTTAATGGCAAAAACCTAAAGAGTACTTTAGCTACGTATCTATTTCTCTATCTTTCAATCTTTTTAAATATGTTGGCATAAGTACTATTTTGTTTCAAAAGTTTTTTTCCTTGCTTAATATGTATGCAAGTGTGTGTGTGTAATTTTGAGTGTAAGTGTAACTTATGTTTCCAATGATCGCTTCAATGGCCATTATTATCATTACAGGCGATGACAAGTGACTGTATATGAAACAGGAACTAAAATACTTACCAATTGGTATGAAGGGAAAACAAAACAAAACATCAAATAGTTGATAAAAAAAAACAAAGAAAGAGGGGAAGAAAATAACAAAAAATAATAGAAAAAAAAAGGGAAAAGAAACCATCAGAATACAACGACAACATAAGTTTGTCTTTGGCTTCAGTTGTTTTGCTGAAGATAAATGAGTGCGATTGTGTTTAAAGTACCTTTTTAGACGAGTGGGGTTGTTGAGACAAATTCAAACATTTTATGCGAAAGGATGTGTTCTTATTTTCCCCACTTATTTTTTCCTTTTTTTTTGAAATGAAGGTGTGTTTCAATGAAAGTCCAAACAAATACTAAGGAATCATGGTTAGATTTTGTTTTCTTTTCCTTTTCAGGTGTTTTTTTTTTATTTTTTCTTGGTTTTTATTGCCCAGTTTTTTAAAATTTTTTTTCTCTCTTGGCTTCAGAAATAAATTGTATGTGAATGTGTGTGTAAGTCCGGAAGAAGGCTGTGTCCTAGTGAAGCATGAAAATAAAATTGTTAAATAGATAAGTGTTAAAAATGATAGTAGAGGGAGTAATAAACTTAAATGGTAATAATAATGGGTCTAAAAATAAAATGAACCAACGTACCAACGAACAAACGAACGAGCTTAGCCACTAAAGAGCAAAAGCAACACAAATTGGAAATGGATAATGAATGGCCAACACATTTATTATCCACTGGCCAAAGATACAGAAAAAAACCAACAAAAAAAAAAAATATTCTCTATTCCCTAGACAAAAAGGTTAGTCAGGGCTTGGAAAACATGAGTATTTTTTGAAATTAAATTTATTTTTATTGATTGAAAATTGCTTAAACAATTTAAAGACGTTTTCTTTTTTTGGATTACCTTTTTGAGAAGGTAATCAGCAAAGGGAAAGATTTTATAATCTTTGCTCAAAAAATACGAGTTTAAATTTTAAAGAAAAGTTTTAAAGGTTTTGATTTTTAAATGAAAATACAGTAAGACCCCGCTTAACGCGGTGGATACGTTACAGCGTTAAACGAGGCATTGCGACTTCGAACAATACTTTTGGAATCTTTATTCTAAACAGACTAACAAAAAGAGCGTTGAAGAAGATACATAAAATATACACCGTCGCTATACAGTACACCGCTATTGCATTTTTCTCAAGACCGACTATTGATTGTAGCTGCAAATATAAATAAGTGTGGAGCAAAGATAGTGTACAAAAAAACAACTGCACTCGTAAACCATTGTACAACAGTATGAAATAGAGTTGTGTGAAGAGTGCAACAAAAATATTGTACTGTTCATAGAGTCACAACATTCATTTCTTTATTTGCTTTCGGCAACCGAACATCTTCGTCGACGCCAGCATTGCCAGTAACTATTTTAAACTTTTTATTTTTTTTACACTACTGATATTCATATGGCAATACTGAAAATGTAGCTTCAATAGTAAAATGTGCTCTTACAACATAAAGCATAGTTCCGTTACTTCGCAGGCAAACAAGTGCTGTTGTATACATTGAATAAATGAGAAATACACATTTCAGTGCACTCGTAAAATTAAGAGCAACAGAAAAGAGTACTCTACAGTATTGCATTCGGTGAAGGGTAAGCTAGCAGAATGTCTTGTGCACACCTCTATACACCATCGCTATATAGTGCATCGATTTTGATTGATCCATGGCCATTTCATTTGCAGACATATACAGTATGCGATTTAGGGAAATCCCAATACTACCGCGTAATACTGAAACAGCGTTAAGCGGGATCTTACTGTAACAAGCATGTTGAGGACTGTAAGTATGCAGTTTAATCTGCACAAACAAAAAAGAGCAATTAGAAATTCATGTAATGCTAGTTATCTAGGGTTCTGTTTCAATTGCATCAACCTCTGAAACCTTCCTAAAGAAATTTATTCAAAGAGATAGAGAAGCTCCACCACTTAATGCTTTTTCTTATGCCTGCTAAGCCTCCAGACAAGTACACAATTTGGAAAGTTTTTAAAGATTTTAAGCAGATAATATATAATTGGCCTCAAGTTATCTTGAAGGCTTAAGAGGCCATCCAAGCCTTCTAGGCAATTAAATATTCACTTTATTTTATCTACAATCCCCGCCTTTCATCCTATATCCTCTATTTCCTTCCTTATCTAAGGACATTGTACAATGGGTCAATTTCAACCTCCTAACCTAACCTTATTATTCTATGCTCTAGGTTATCCTAGTAACGATAGCGTCAATGTAGTGATGGTTATACATACATAACATACATACATAATTGGTCATTACAACCCTTCAGTCAGTGGATTACGACTAGCTTCTCACACCACTTATGTTGTTTGTGCGTTAATTTTATATATCAGTGGCGGGACCTACAGTTTAAAGTCAGATTTTTGAGAAGCTTTTAATGACAATTTTATTTACTCTCATAGTTTTTGCCTGAAATCTGCTAAGAGGAAGTCGCCGAAGAAATCTTTTCGTGTTGATGTCTGACCTGGGATTTCAACTCGGTCCTTAAGTCAAATAAGCCAATACATTACTTAGTAGACTACAACAACGGTGATTACAAAATAATACAATTCTGTGCGTTAACCAAACTGGATATCTCGAATGCTTTCAATTTGAAAAATGTCATATCGTCCTTAGAAAATTCCGGCTTACCTGAAAATACGAAGTTACTTCGTGTCACCGTACATTACATTATCATGAAGCGGATGTCAGGGAGTTCAAGTTCACAGCAGTGACCCATAGGTCCCTGTAAGTGGATCAACATTATGGAGTGCAATGTACGTGCAATAAGGCTTATATTCTGATGGCACCACGACTGTGAGCTATGCGGACGATATCACGTTGTATGTTGTAAACAAAGTACTTGATCCCTCAGTCAGCATTCTCTCATCTTATTCCCTCATCATATTGTGTGTGTTAACTTTATCCATAAGTGGCCGGAACTACAGTTTAAAGTCATTTTCGAACGTCAGATTTTTGAGAAACTTTTCATGGTAATTTTATTTGCTTTCAGGGATACATTTTCATGCCCAAAAGATACAGAAGATTTATAAAATTATATTGTTTGCTACAGGCAGTGAGTTTTCCAGTCTACCAAGTTTACAACCAAGAAAAGAACTCGATTTTTTTCCATTCTAATGGGCACAAATAGTCTGCATCAGCTGTGGCAACAACAGCCGATGTGGTCAAGCAGCTATTAAACGTGAGGCCGTGGTTAACACGTTGACTGCCGCGGCAATTTCCTGAAAATTTGCCAAAAAACGACAATTTGATTTTTTCACATTAGTGAGTACGAGATAACTTGTAGTTTGCCGCCCTAGAAGGGAAAGCAATCTATGGGTTATTTAGTAGTTGGCAGTTAACGTGTTAAAACTCTAGGTCGTATATCTCGATCAAAACGAAGTATGAAAATTATATTCCTTTGACGACTTACTCTCAGCACATATCTGACTAAAACTATGAAAGTAAATTTGGCCATTAAAAGTTTCTCAAAAAATCTGTCGTACTTTGACTTAAGTGATGTCAGAAAGTGGTTCGTATTACTAACTGAAGAATAGTTGTAATGACCAATTACGTTTGTTATGTAAGATGGTAGCCATCAACTACCAAAGTCCCTATAGGGAAGACCGTATACAATGCATAGCGATTAGAAACTTCAAAGACTATTCCCGTAGCCTGCTGTTCTCACTATGTTTGATGTTAATAATATAAACGGGTTTTTGGATGAATAGTTTAGAGGATAAATGTCGCATTGCTTTAAGTTTTTAAAATTCCAAAAAGCATGGAATGTTCATAATGAAGAATTTATTTCTGCTGGTCTCGAACCAGGAATGCGTTGGTTGATAGTCAATTTAAGCAGAATTTTTAAATGCTGCTTTAAGTTTTATAAAACGCTTCTTTGGCTATTTTTATTTCCCTGATTTATGTTGATTGTTTTTATTTTTTTTCAGTCTTTTTCAATCACATAATAAATAAGAAAGTTAAGAGCATAAATGATTCAAATGTATTTCGTTTATAAAGATTTCTTGCCTTCAAATATTTGCAAATAAAATTCCATTAAAATACAAATTCATTGTATGACAATATTTTTTTATTTATTTATGCGTCTATTAAATAATTTTTTTTTCTATTATTTTATAACCAAGTATTTGGTTATACCGCAAGACTTATTTATTTGTTCCAATTACACTTGAACTTCTCACCCTTAAACGTAGCAGGATGAGTAAGTAGTTTCGATTGCTTGTTTGGTTTCCCATCACATTAATAGAAACATTTTTTCCTATTTTATCGTTATTGTTGGTGTTTTTGCTTTATTATAATATAAAGTGGGTTTTAATATAGTGAAGGAAGGAATACAAATCCATATGCATACATACATACATACATCACAGGATATTTGTTTTCCATTTAGAAATATGTACAGATACGCATACTTACACATATGCAATCATATTTTATTTAAAGAGTGTGCACGAATAAATTTGCTTTTAGTTGTAGGTTCATGTTTTGTACAGTGATTGATGAAAGTAGTTACCATAAAAAATAAACTAAATTTTGTTAAGAAGTCATTTCGTCCATCAAATGTATTACTGAAGCTTGCTGGTGTTAACAGGAAAAATGTATCACCGGGATTTTCGGGACTCACAAATTCCGAATCATGGGATTTTTAAAACCTTGTCACGGGTTTTTTCGGGATTTTCGGGATTTTCGGGATTGTGAATTCATATGTATTTTGACCCTACAAAAGGTCCTGGAAAAAATTCTACATCACTTGACTTCGATAATAGCATCTCAGATGAGGAAAACCCTACTTCCATTGATAAAAATTATTTGATGGCATCGAAGAATGCAAAAGCCCTATAAAACGAATTAAAAGGGTAACTGATTTAGATACTCAAATGTCTAAAGAAAAAGATTTATTGATATCAGGAGGTAGTAGAGGTGAATATTTACAAGCTGCACACAACTATCTTGGAACTATTTTACCAAAAAAAACTGATTGCGAGAAACGTTTTTCAACCGTAGAGTGTCAACATACCCAACATACAAAATTTGTTCAAGCCTATCAGATCACATGTGAGGTGCTTAAATATTTTTGTTGGAATCCAAATAATTTTCTTAAAATTAATGCATTTGCATACGTATGTATGAATAATTTCTATTTTCTTTAATTTACGCTTTTTTGTTACATTTTGTCTTGTTGTTTTTATATTTTATTTTTAATGAAATATAATTCTGATGAACATTATTGGAATACAAATTATTTTGTTAACAAAATATTTATATTATTAAGAGAAAATCGAGATTTTTCCTGTGATTTTTCGGGATTTTTGAATCCCGAATTATCCTGAAATATGCCGGGATTTCGGGATCGGGATTCACAAAAGCCCGAATCCCGGGATTTTTAAAAATCGATCTCGTTTGGCATCCCTACTCAGTATCATTGTTTAAGTATTAAAAGAAAACTGGGAAATGAATACCAGAAATGCATGTCAAATAATCTCTGATAGAGAGACAACTCATGTAATCGAAATAATCCTTTTGCTAAAAAAGTTAAAAGGAATTCAAAACCAAAATCGTTTACAGTTCCAAAAGTGTTTGACAGAATTACATTTCTTTAAAAAAATATCAGAATATATGTACGTGTATTGGTTAAAAAACTTTTGGTCCAGCAATTTAGTCCGCTTTTAAATATCTTTTCACCAAAATGTCAATAATTTATATACAATTGTTTAACATTTAGTTGTAAAATAGTTAAATAATACAACAAAAGTGCCAATTTAAACGTCGTATTAGCATTACTGAAGTCACCGTAATCTAGTAGGTATAGTGTTGGCTTATTAAACGGGAGACCACGGTTCTAAGCTCCAGCCAAACATATCCAACAAAACGCTCTATGAATAAAAATATCTTTGGCTACTGTCTCTCAGCAAACTTTTGTTGTTCATAGTCGACTTTAAACTGTAGGTCACTCAACTCATGTAAAAAATTAACCCTCAAAGGATCATAAGTGCTGTGAAAAGCTAGGTCCTAACCCTAACTGTAGGGTTGCACTAACCAAATATGTACTAGTATAGACATATGTATGTATATGTTAGCATTACTGGGTGGTTATACATATATAATTGCCCATTACAATCCTTCAGTCAGCAATTTTATTTACTCTTATAGTTTTTGCCAGAGTCCTGCTGAGAGGAAGTCGTCGAAGAAATATTTTTTTATTATTCCGTTTTTGATGTCTAACCAGGAATTTGAACTCTTGCTTTGCGTCTATGGCGACTTCTGGGTAGTTATAGTCTTCATAATTGACGTACAGTGTACAGGTCCCTTAGTATAGCTACCATACGATCCATGTACTCTATAACGTTCCATGCAAGTCTGTTGCCTGACAACATTTTGAAAGCTGCTCGATTTCAACAAAAACAATTATTTGCTTAGAACCTGATATGTGCCTAGATGTTCCCGTCTATGATGCAATAATTTCTCATAGGTTTTAATAAAATGTTGGATTCGATTCGATATTGGACTCGAAACAACTGCATTCTACAATGTACTTTCAAACAGCCGATTAACAACCTGGAAGCATTCCTAGAGAGTCTGATGCATTTGTATTGTAATTACCCAACATAAATCTTAATTGTCTGAAACCTACTTCTTTTGAAAAGTGTTTTTTCCTCAATTTATCTTCCAAACAGTGCAAATATTTTGAAAGAATTAAAAAAAATTTGCCGTAGTCTCATATGTAGTGTGTTGGCCTATTAGACGTGACAGGCCAGGGCTCAAATTCTGACTCAGACATCCCGAATGTAACGAAATAAAAAAATTTTTCTTTCGGTGGGTTCGTCTACTGAGAAAAACTTGAATCAACTGAAGTTGCCATGTGAAGTTTCTCACAAAAATCTGTCGTTGGGAGTCGACCGTATAGTCATTGTGATGTTGCGCACGGTGGCAATTATAGCGATTTCAGTATCTTACACTGTTCTCGTAAGATATGCTCAACAAAAAGGAAGTTTACGTAGTTAATTCGTCATTACAATCCTTCACTCACGATTAGGATCTGCCTTCTAACCCACTTATGTAATTTGTGTTAATTTTATACGGGAGTGGCGGGACCTGCAGTTTTTAAAGTCAATTCCGAACTACAGAATTTTGAGAAATCTTGGCACGACAATTTTCATTTACTCTCATTAGTTTTTATTTGCTTCAGGCCGAAAATCTGGTGAGAGGCATTCGACGAAGAATTATTCTTTCATATTTACTTTCACTGTAGATGTCTGACCTGGAGTTTGAATTGCGGCCTCACGTCTACTAAGACCATAAACTACCTACGAGATTATTAGTAGTGGGACTGCGTTCACCTGTGGCATCACAAAGGACCGCCATGCGTGCTCAAGTGAGCTTTGTGATATCAGAGCTACCACTCCGACCTAACCTAACCTACGAGACTACGGCGATTACAATTTTGTTGTACATCCATATCCTCTAGGAGGTAAAATTCAGAATTTTTGCGGTTATTTTCTTACTTAATTGGTCATTACAACCTTTTAGCCAAGATTACAACCTTCCTTCTAAGGCCATCCCTCTTGTAGGAGTTAATTTTATTCACTCCGGCACTGAACAACAGATTTTTAAGAAACTTTTCATGACAATTTCATTTACTCTCATGAGTTACATTGATGTTAAGTATTTATAAATAAAAATGTATACCTAAATTTCTTACTGCACACTCCTTACTTACACATACATATTTGCTGTTTGTATCAGCTTAAGAGAGTGAAACAGAGAAGAGTGTTTAACAAATATTGTATATGTATGCGTACAAAGGAAGGAGTATGTATTAAAGGTTTACAATTTTCATTGTCTCTACATCCGACATTTATGGTTCTTTAAATGCAGGGCACACACAACATGCAACAAATACTAACCCACCAACACATACAACATACGATACATTTGTGTAAATATAAAAGGAGTGAGAAGAGAAGAGGCCCATACAATATAATATAAAATGGAAAACAGTAAAAACGGAAACGTGGCCTGTTTCCGTTTAGTTTTACATGCACACACAGCATTTATTTTAAAAACATCAAGCGGCACAACAATACAGTAGCAACAGTTCTCGTATACATTCGTTATAAAACATACAAACACGTATGCTGGCACAGTATTACGCCGATAAAACAAATGTGACACTGCATGTTTTGCTATGTGAAACAATGATGAAGTTATTCTATACAGACACTTATCTGCCTCTCTGTCTGATTGTGTGCGTGTGTAATGTTATACTTACTTAGATGTCTATACGTGCAAAGGAAGTTTCAATAAAAAATGTTGCAAGTTTTTTGTAACACAATAAAATTATGGAATACAAACAATATCAACAAGCATGACAAAATATTCTTTCTCTCTTTTTCGTTGTTTTTTTTTTGTATTAAATATACACTCATAACGTCTTTACATGTGGCAAATTTGCATGCAATTTTTCACAGTTTCAGGAAATTTATAATTTATTTTCTTAAGTTTGTACATGAAGATTGCCTATAAAAATTATTTGATGTTGCTAGAGCAACAAAAATTAAAAAAAAAACTCACAAAATTTATTTTCGCAATCATCTTTAGTGAGGTGAAGTATATTGTTCAGGACCACTGAGTATTTATTTTTGAAATATTTACTAATAACATAGGGAATAGGGACAAATAATGTTGAAATGACGATAACAAAACTATTTATAGAGTCTATGTAAGTTAGGTAAGATTAGCAACCATAATAAATAATAATTTGCCGGTCAGAAAATAAATGAAATACACACAGACCGAAAGTTAAATGTTATCCGAGACTAGTTCTAGTTCCATCTAAAAAATTAGTATTCACTTTGTTGTACCAAATTACTATGGATGATTATATGTTTAACCGTAGATCGAGCTTTGTATCAAAAATGATACATTTCAATTTTTGAAATTATATAACTTTAATTCAGAAAACGTTAGATGTCTGATATTTTTAGAATTCGTAGGATTTGTTGTCGTCATCATTTAAAACCACATAAAAAAAAGAAAATTTCAAACAGTGGTGAAAAAATTCAAAAACTTCATAATTCCATCTTATGTATCATTTTTGATACAAACGACTTTCTTAGCAATTCTTTAGTGTTGTGTTTGAAATTTTTTTAGGTTTTCAAAGATTTTGTGAAATTTTGTCGTAAGTAATACGAAGGAAGTGAAAAGGTTAAATTTCCTGTTCATATTGACTGCAGTAGTCGTAGTCTAGTATGTAGGGTTTTAGCTTATTAGATGTCAGACCAAGGCTCAAACCTCAGGTCAGTTATATCCAATTTACAAGGATAGGTTGTAATGACCGATTATATATGTATATATTTATGTAATATTCCTGCTGCTGAAGACACTAAAGAAGAAGAAAACAGAATCTATCTTATGAACTGACGAAAGTATTGGCAGCAACAAACATGATAACAGGATGTTAATCGCCTAAGATGGTACTACTTGGAACAAAGAACCGCATTCCTTTAGCAGTTACAAGCAGCTGATTCCTAAAATGTTGTAGAGTCATAAATTTGAAAAATGGTCGTCTTATGTAGATAGATATTAAAAATGATAATATTTAGGTCAACGAAGTCGCCGTGGTCTAGTGGGTAGTGTGTTGGCTTATTAGACAAAAGGCCCGGGTTCGAATCCCAGGTCAGACATCAAAACGAAAAAATATTTCTTCGACGACTTCCTCTCAGCAGATTTCTGGCAAAGACTCTGAGAGTAAAAATTGCCATGAAAAGCTTCTCAAAAATTTGTCGTTCGGAGTCGACTTTAAACTGTAGCTCCCGCCACTCATGTATAAAATTAACGCACACAACATAAGTGGTGTGAGAAGCTAGGTCGTAATCCTGACTGAAGGGTTGTAATGGCCAATTATGTATGTGTGTATTCCTCAGTCAGGATTAAAACCTTGCTCCCAACAGCATTTATATTGTTTGAGTTAATTTTACACATGTGTGGCGGGACCTACAGTTTAAAATCGATTTCGAAAGACAGTGTTTTCTTGAGTGTTTTCGCCAGAAATCTAATGAGAGCAAGTCTTCTAAGAAATACTTACTTATATTTCATTTCGTTGGGGATGTCTTGATCTGGTATTTGAACCCAGTGCACACTACCTACTAGGCTACGGCGACTACTAATAAAACTTTAATAAAACTTGTACAAATATAAGAAAAAGTTTTAATTTTTTATTAAAACATTATTCGACTAATTTTTAAATAAATAATGGTTGATAAAGATTTATGATAAACTCTCTTAGTCCAGGACTTGCCATATCCGTAGTTAGTGACAGAAATTCCACATTTTTAAATTATCTATTCACTTTTATTGTTATGTTCTTAGAATTTAGAAGTGGTAAATTCCATTTTAAATGTAGTTTACCTTTCCTTAATTCTTAATTAAGTAGAGTAGCAGAAGGAAATTTTTTTCTATATGAACTGTTTAAAGAGAATTTTCTGTTTTAAATTTAATAGTTAAATTTATTGCCTTTAGAAATACTTTTGTTCTGTATTAAATATATTGCAATTTCAGCAGAAATTTAATTGAATTTCTCTGTGTTTGCGTGTGTGTGCGATGCCAGACATTATATTACCAATTGGCCATAATTAAAGCCATAATGAATAACAAATAAATCCGATATACTTGGCATAATTGGAATGCGTTTCGTAATTATTGTTTTACCCGCGCTAAAGATATTAATTTTTATATTGAATTCTTTCTTTCAGTTTCCTTTTTAATAAAATTTCCTTCTCCTCTTTTTTCTTGCAGTTACCAGAGCCATATCATTTTCATATCATAATTGAAAAAAAAGAAGAAGAAAAAAATCTCTCACAAGAAGGCAAGAGAAGAAAAAGGCTTCCAAGCAGCAGCAGCAGCAGTAGAAACACCTGCAAAATTAAAAGTGCAAAGAGAAGAAGACATACGGAAAGGAAAAAAACTGCTTTTAAATGTGTGAATGAAATGAAATTATCTTTCTCACTCTCTCCCTCTCTACCAGCCATTCACATTAAGTTGATGAAAAATTCGTCTTGCAATTATTATTAAAGAAGTGAAAAACAAATTAAAACAAAAACGAAAAAAACACATAAAGAAAGCTCAAAAAAAGAGAAGAAAATTCATAAGAAAAGAACGTTAAGAATTTTGCCTTTCTTCCTGAACAATAAACAGAAGACAACAAACAGCTGCTTGAGAACCAAAGGGGACGAAAGCATTGCACGAAGAAGCTGGATTGGTGTACGGCGGTAGATTGTGTTTAACAAGTTGATTGTTAAGAAACAATAAAATGAAGTGCTATAAATGTCATATCTTAATGCCAACAACTTGGCGCAATTGTTGTTGTAGCTATTGTTTAAAAACAACAACAACAAAAACACCAACAACAACACCATCATCATACTTACCAGCATCAACATCAACAGCATCACAAATGCTCTCAACGTCTTTACCTGTAAAAGCAATGGCAAAAGCAAAAGGAAAAGCAAAAATACGGACTCGAACATTAACACCTTTAGCCAACAATAACAACAACAACAACCCTATTACCTTTGGCAACGTATTAATGTTGTTTTTATTTTTATTGTTACCAACACAATATGCATTAGCACGTCTCCACACTTCCTCATCAGCAGCATTGCATGGCCTGGGTTCGCCTGGTGCTGTTGGCATTGGTGGCAGTGGTGTTGGTGTAAACGTTGGCGTAAAAGGCTTGGGTTCCGGTATGGGTGGCGGTTCATTATCCTCTAAAGATGCACACGGTAAGTCGATGTTAGTTTTTAAGTTTTATTTTTTCTATCTTTCTTTGCTTTTGTTCGAAACTTTTTCTCTTTTTTTTTAAATAAATTTTAAAAGTTCCATCTGCTGGAAAAAAAAACAGACGATTATGTTGTGGAAAGACAGTAGTTGCCTTTAAGGCTAGAGAAAGTACAAAGAATTCATAAAGACAGGAATAGTTTTGAGTTCCATCTGCTTGAAAAGCAGACGATTATATTGTGGAAAGACAGTAGTTGCCTTTAAGGCTAAAGAAAGTATAACGAAACTATAGCAGCAAAGATAGTTTTGAGTTATCCAGGCATTCTTGCATGTCCCATATGACAACGACTAGTGCGACATTTTTAACTGCGAAATTTAGAATTGCAATTGTAGGGGTATCCTAAACTTTTTTTAACGAAGTTTGTTTAGTTAAGACCAAATTTGCCCAAGAGTTTTCAGAAAATTTCTGGTAGAAGAGGCTGAAGTACCGCATTTTAACAAGTTTTCCAATTCATGCAAACAAAATATTTCAACGGCCTCTTCCTTGCTGGCAGAAACTCTCAGAGCAAATAAGGAATAGACATAATTTCTCAAAAATCTGTCGTTCGGAATCGATTTAAAGTTTTAGGTCCCACCATTAATGCTATAAATTTTTTGAGAAGCTTTTCATGGCCATTTTAGTTATTTTCAGATATTTTGCCAAAAGACTATTGAGAGAAAGTTCGCAAAAGACGTTTTATTTTCGTATTTCGTTTTGAAAGCGATGTCTCTGCTAAGGATAGAGCCTTAGGCTTACGTCTAATAAGTCCAGACACTATTAGTAGGTATTAAACACTTCCTATTACATTCCTAAAAAAAAAAATAAAGTGTGTCTGAGATCGCTGTGGTCCAAGTAGGTAGTGTGCTGGCTTATTAGAGGGGTACGAGGTACGAGTCCCATGCCAGACATGAAAATAAAATACGTACAAAAAGTATTTTTATGGCGATTTCTTCTCAGCAGATTTCTGGCAAAAACTTTGAGAAAAGTTTCTCAAAAAAATCTGTCGTTCGGAGTCGACTTTAAACTATAAGTTTCACATCTCATGTATAAAATTAACACACACAACATAAGTAGTGTGAGAAACCAATTATGTATGTATGTGTCTGAGATATCATCGGAATTTGTTATTTGTTTGAGATACCTATTAGGGATGCCAAACGGGATCGATTTTGAAAAATCCCGGGATTCGGGATGATGTAGATTCAACATGATCCCCGTTTTCGGCTGTCGCAAGGCCCTATATTATATAAATATGAATTTCTTGGGACAGTATTGTGGTCAGTTTAACAAAGCTTGACACTCATTAATGACTTACCCTTGACTCATTAATTGCAAGGGCTGACGTCTAAGATTAGTAGGCGTCTCCGAACGATTGGTTAGTGGCTTGAATCAAATACTACCCACGAGAAGATACCAAAGAAATTTGGGACTGTTGGGTGCAATGACTACATGACACCGCACTTATGACTTCTCAATAAGATTTAGGACATTCATTCGGACTAAGGAACACCGTAAAGTTTATACCTATGGTTGTAAGTTGGAAGGAACCATTGGACGATTTATAAGGCTGCCGAACCACTGCACTATCTTTCAGGTGAAAGTATCCGCAGTACAGACTGTACAGAAATGATTGGAGACAAAATATGGCCATGATGCCCATATACCATTCTTTGTGATACCAGGAGGCAAAGTACTGGATTCTAACGTGAAGAATTGCAAGATGGTGTACAACTCTCGCTTTGAAGTCGTCGTGGTCTAGTAGATAGTGTGCTGGCTTATTAGATGCAAAGCCAGGGTACGAGTCCCAGGCCAGACATGAAAATAAAATACGTACAAAAAGTATTTTTACGGCGATTTCTTCTCAGCAGATTTCTGGCAAAAACTTTGAGAAAAGTTTCTCAAAAAATCTGTCGTTCGGAGTCGACTTTAAACTATAAGTTTCACATCTCATGTATAAAATTAACACACACAACATAAGTAGTGTGAGAAACCAATTATGTATGTATGTGTCTGAGATATCATCGGAATTTGTTATTTGTTTGAGATACCTATTAGGGATGCCAAACGGGATCGATTTTGAAAAATCCCGGGATTCGGGATTTTGTAAAATCCGATCCCGAAAATCCCGGGATAATTCGAGAGTTAAAATCCCGAAAAATCACGGGAAAAATCGGGATTTTCTCTTAATAATAAAAATATTTTGTTAAAAAATCAAAATCAAAAAACAATTCTCGCAATCAACATTCGTTGGTAAAATAGTTCTAAGATAGCTGTATGTATATACATATGAATTCACAATCCCGAAAATCCCAGGATTTCGGGATTCGATATTTCCCTATTGGTATCTCTAATACCTATTCATGCAATTGTGTGTGAAATATAAAATCCGCCGCAGCTTCTGTTGGTGGCGTTCATATCCAACTTTCTATGACCCTGGCGTACAAAACAATCTGAATTTGACGATGGCATGAATTATGTTGGCTTTGAAATCACTGTGGTTTGCGTCCTATTCCCATACGCCAAATGTAGCCTAATTCAGTTCAAAAAAATATGATAATCATCCATCTCTAGTGCTCGTTATTGAGAGCGATGATCTGATTAACGTCGTTTTCAAAGAAACGAATCATTTGCTATTAAAATTATGTTATTAACTGCTCCAGAGATTCTGTGATGATTTGGCAAATAAATTGAATAAATGACAACCAATTTGGCAGATGTAGCTTCAACATGATCCCTGTTATCAGCTGTCGCAAGACCCTATACTATATAAATATGAATTTCTTGGGACAGTATTGTGGTCAGTTTAGACAAAGCTTGACACTCATGTATGACTTACCTTTGACTCATTTATTGCAAGGGCTGACGTCTAAGACTTTTAAGGCGTCTCTGAACCGACTGGTTAGGGGCTTGAATCAGATACTGGCCACGCGGAGATACTAAGGGAATTTGGGTATGTCGGAAGCCGTAATTACATGACAACGCGATACGATTTCTTAATAAGATTTAGGACATTCATTCGGACTAAGGAACACCGTAAAGTTTATACCTATGGTTGTAAGTTGGAAGGAACCGTTGGATGTAGAATTGTTTCGGAATCCTGGTTAATAAGGCTGGTTTATAAGGCTGACGAGCCACTGCTAGTGTCCGCAGTACAGACTTTACAGAAATGATTGGTGACAAAATATGCCCATGAGGGAAATTACTGGATTCTAATGTGAAGAATTGCAAGACGGTGTACAACTGTCGCTTTGAAATCGCTGTGGTCTAATAGGTAGTGTGTTGGCTTATTAGACGTAAAGCCAGGGTTCGAGTCCCAGGCCAGACATTAAAATAAAATACAAAAAAAGTAGTTCTTTGGCGATTTCTTCTCAGCAGATTTCTGGCAAAAATTCTGAGAGTAAATGAAATTGTCATGAAAAGTTTATCAAAAAATCTGTCGTTCGGAGTCGACTTTAAACTGTAGGTCCCGCCATTTATGTATAAAATTAATACACACAACATAAGTAGTGTGAGAAACTAGGTCAATAATCGTGACTGAAGGGTTGTAATGATTCAATTATGTATGTGCTTATGTACAACTGTCGTAGATATCTCAAGGAGGTAAAGAACTAATGTTCACATCACATGGGTACGTACCAAGTAAATACCGGTACTAGAGTGACCGAACGGAGCAGACAGGGCAAAACCATCGAATTCTGCGATGAATTCTTGACGTTGAAAATTCCTTTGGTAATCTCGAAGCTTATAATAGACAATGAGTTCGTAGGCTCCGGTAGCAATAGATGGGCGGCTTCAGACGCGGGCAGAATAGCTTAGTAAATCTGGTCATAGCTGGATGGCGCGCACGCATACTCTCCTTATACTGTAAAGAAGCTGGCTCAGTATTGTTGTCAGGGTTATTACGGGGTGTTGCATTATGGGCACACATGCGAGACACATTGGCTTTGGACACCTTGCGAATGAATTCTGTAGAAGCTGTAGATGTACATAGATGATAAGGGGAATGAAAGTATACTTCACCTACTGTATAATACGCTCGGCAGTATGTATAGGGAGAAAGAGGCAACTGGGTGACTACTATAAGCAAAATCTGGATGATCGGAACCCTGAGTCGTTCCGAAACTAGCTGAACATTTAAAACTATGGTATCAAAATGGGCCTGTGGACAGCCACTTCTACTTATCTACCTCCCTATACTTGCTTCTAATATTGGTTAAATCAAGGGTCAGTTAAAGCAAGTCGTAGCAAAGTTAATGGTTTCAATAAGAGTTCTAGAAGAATGATGAGAGGACGTCATCGAAAGAAATAATTTCTACCTTCTTAGGTTTTGTATTACAAATTCTTTCTATCGATGTGCCACTGTTACATTCATTTCATTACATTATCTTGTCTACACAGCTCGTTCACGCCTTCTACGTCTCATGGTTTTTTTTTTTCATTACAATTTTTGTGGAATTCTGAATTCCTTTTTTTTTTTGTACGAACGCTTTATATTTTTGTTGAATAAATAGTGAGTGAGGATTTTTAACACTTTTCAGCTGCTGTTAGCTTTTATTTGTGGTTTCACTAAAAAGAATAGAAAAACGGCGGAGTGAATACAAGCAGGCAAATGGAAGAAAAATAAAGCAAAAGTTTGGTTTCTACAACGCGGATATAAAAATCATTAGAAAAAAAAAACGTAAAAATGTATGCAAATTCCTTACTAAAGTGTTGTAAAAAAAAACCCATGGAATCCATTCCATTTAATTGTTTTTTACTACAACAGTTAGTTCTATAGTCAATGCCATCATATAGGGTGGGGAAAATGAAAATCTCAATTTAAAAATACAATGCAGCACAAGAGGTTTGATTTTCTTCAAATTTATATTTGTTGTTGTGAAGTACAATTCTTCTGTTTAGAAATGAAATATTATTTCAGTCACATGGTAGCAGCTTACTGGCCTCACAATACCTCAATCGATTGAACCAATTTTCGTGCACTTTTTAGGGTGGCAATGGCATCACAAATGTTGATCTTCAAATGCTCAATTGCTCGTGGTTTGCTGGCATAACAATTTTCTTTAACAGGGCCCTAATGGAAAATACTCCAATAATGACAAATCTCAGCTTCATGGCGGTCAATTGATATCGCCATTTCGGATAATTAAACAAAAATGTTTAACGCAATAAATCGGAGGTGGCTTGAGATGTATGGTAAGTTCCACCATCTTCACGAAATCAGATATCGTTCACAGCAATATCATGAAGAACGGGTTGAAAAAAGTCGGTTATCATGGTGCAATAGGTGTCTCCATTGACCGAATTGGTTGCCCGCCCTGATTTTCAAAGAAATATAGGCTAATGATGCCTCCGCCCCACAAGTCGCATCAAACAGACACTCGTGAGTTTTCTGTGTTCCAAATACGGCAGTTTTAATTACTAACTTACCTACCCAATTGAAAATGAACTTCAGCCGTAAAGATTATATTTTTTCGCCATAATCAACCACATCGTGCAGTTTCTCGTTGGCCCATATAAAGCGTCCGCCAAATCACTTTTTGTTTTTTTTGAAAATGCTTTAAAAAATGCAGAATACTTTCTAAAATTTCTTATTTTATTTGAAAGTAAAAATCCTTCCGGTTAATAATAAAAAATAATTTCATTCAAATGGCTGCCTAGGCTGGCCATGCAGTAGCCTACACGATCGTTCAAATTTTTAAGTACATTATCGATTGTGTGCAGCTGTATTTCACCAACAACGGCTTCACGAATATTGTCCTTTAAAGCGTCAATTGTCTCTGGCTTGTCGGCGTAACACTTATCTTTGACGGCACCCCACAAATAATAGTCCAACGGTGTTAAATCCCAGCTCCGAGGTGGCCAAACGATATCTGCTCTGCGGCTGATAATGCGATCTTTAAAAACAGGGAGCAAATCATCGAGTGTAGCTTCGGCTGTGTGACACGTAGCGCCATTCTCAATATTATTGTTATTATTTCAATATTCTCCTCTTCAATTTTTGTGAACAAAAATTCGTTCGACATGGCCCGATAACGATAGTCACTGACTATAACGGCCACTCCTTGCTCATTTTCGAAGAAGAAAAATGGCCCAATTATGCTTCTGGATCAAAATCCGCATCAAACAGTGACTCGTTTTGGGTGGGTCGGCTTTTCAATGTATGATTGCGAGTTTTCTGTGCCCCAAATGTGACAATTCGGAGACATCATTGAGACGAATTTTGCATAAAGCAATTTGGAGACATCCTTGTTTACATACCCACCAAGATCGATATGAGCTTCACCTAAAAGATGTTTTTATTTTTTTGTCAAAATCGGCATCTTCTTTAAGTCGATCGTAGACACACTTAGCGAAGCGAAAACGCATGGATGGTCAGTTGGCTTCAACTCCTGAACCAATTTGAATTTGTATGGCGTCATACCAAGGTCTTTATGAAAAATTCGTCTTAATGATGTCTCCGAAATGTTCAATTGTTGAGAATGACGATGAATTGATGTTTATGGCGCTTCACGCATAATTTCTGCCGCAGCAGCAATATTCTCGGGTGCTCGCACTGTTTTTGGCTTTTCACGCTTTGGTTTATCGATGAGAATGCCAGTTTCTTTTACTTTTTTCTCAAGATAACGAACATACGGAGCTGACGGTGCTTCTATTCTTCCAAAATCTGTACGCAATTTTCGCAATATACGCTGTCGCAATATTTCCCAGCGTTGTTCAAGCGTATACCACACACCATATTCGTTCCGCGGTAGGATAAAACTAATTATCTGTCAAATCAGACATGAGCTAAGTGTTACCCATTCACGAAATAAGCACTAGTTGAAAAAAAACCACGTTAGATGCCGGACCCGATAGCAAAGAGAAATCGAACCAATTGAACTTTATAAGGCGTCGTACCGAAAACTTTTTGCAATTTGCGACGTAAATTGGTACATAAAATGTTGAATTCTTGACAAGTTGTTGTTGATGGATTCTCCACTTACAGTCTACAGCTTCTTTATTTCCCGTACTATACGATTACGCTCACGTTATAGCGAATCAATAATGAAACCTGTTTCACGAACTCTAGCAATAAACTTGCGTATACCAGACACTGTTCATCCTACTCTGCGACAAAATTTTGTACGATTTTTACGTACAATTTCCGACCAATTGCCTTTGTTTTGAAAATAAATTTCCAATAAATCCTAAAGTTACTCAAGCGTAGATCGATTAATTAAGTTCAGTGGAGATAACAGACTAAATTTTGTGACAGAATAGTATAGCATAAGTATTGTAAGATACGAAATAAGCAATGGCTCAAATTTAAACAGATATATGGCCCACCCGATAGTGATATGGGTAGTTCTGCCGCTGTTTGCTCTTGCTGCTGCAGTTTATAGTTTCACTAGCAACCACTAGTCAAAACTAACAGACTTTAGATGTGTTAATATTTGTAGGAGTGTTTTAGGAATACAAGTGATAAGTAAGTATGGTAAGTGTGTGACGGAAAGAGTGTCTGAGTGAGTGACTGAGTGAATGAGTGTGTGTTTGTTTGTTTTATTTACATAAATTTTTATCACGAATTTTTTATTGTTTTCCGTCAGTTGTTTTACTTTTTTTTCTCTAAATTTTTTTTATGCTCCTTTTCCCATTCTATTTCAATCCATTCCATTCCTTTTTATTACATTTTTTTCTTTTCATTTCTGTTTCTACTTGCTGTTAATGCCTCATCTTGCATTTCTGTTCCGTTTGGCATTTCTCTCTCTCTCAAGCATTCAGTGAGTGTAAGTGTGAGTGGCTGCGTGACGGTGTTTCCTAAAATTTAAGTTGACGTTTGAATTTAATCGAATAAAAGTTTTCCTCCTATTCTTGTTTTTATTTATTTATTTTCTTTTTATTATTTAACTTCCGCTGTGTTTGTGTGCTTGCTTTTTTATTGCTTTATTTTCTATTTCAACTATGTGTGGGGTTTTTAGTTAAAAGAATATTCAGTTTTATGATCATTAAAACTGTTCACAGTTTATGCATGATTTTTATGCGTGAAAAAAAAGGAAAACAATAAAGTGTTGGCATATCCTCTTAAATAGTTTAATTTGATTTAATCACAGACACATTATATGCCACTTGAATTAAACTTTTAATAAAGCTAACAAATAATGGGTTATCCATTTCGTGGTTTCGGAAAGTAAACGTAAATAAAATATTTTTTTTCATTGAATTTCTTTTTTATTGTAAAGTTTGAACGTTGAGAATATGTGTAAAACACTACATCATTTAAATGACCTCCACGCGAAGTATTTCTGACCACTTTTTGACACATATTGGGCGGTATCTCAGCCATAACTTGACTTGAATGTAGGTTTTGAAGAGCTCAAGAGTTGAAGATTTACAGTGACGAGTACATGTGAGTGCATGTTCACAAAACTGTGTTTCGTCATCCACAAAAACAAAACCATACAAGCAAATACAGAAAAAAAAATTAGTTTTAATTCTTTATTTTGTTCTTAACAAATAGCAGTAAAAAAAACAGTAACTAATGAAATGAATTCAATGAGTTTGAATGAAAAAACGAAAATAACCCACATAAACTCAATTTTGCACGTTTCATGAAAATTCAAAAAACTAACCCAATTTCAATATTTCGTCCATAGACGCTTATTAGAAATAGCTAGATTTACGCGGTTTGAGATGCTTTCTACCAAATGATCAATAACATCTTTGGGATCGTATAAATGCGAAATGGAATCGAATTCCGAAAGATGTTATTGATCATTTAGTAGAAAGCATCTCAAACCGCGTAAATCAAGCTATTTCTAATAAGGGTCTATGAACCAAAAATTGAAATTTGGTTAGTTTCTTGAATTTTCTTGAAACGTGTAAAATTGAGTTTATGTGGATTATTTTCGTTTTTTCATTCAAACTCATTGAAGTCATTTCATTAATTATTGTTTTTTAATGTTATTTGTTAAGAACAAAATAAAGAATTAAAACTAATTTTTTTTTCTGTATTTGCTTGTATGGTTTTGTTTTTTGTGGATGACGAAACTCAGTGTTGTGAACATGCACTCACTTCTGCACGCCACTGTATATGCATAAACATGGTCTTTCGCGTAGCCCCACAAAAAAAGTCTAATGGTGTCAAATCGCATGATCATGGCAGCCAGTTGATGTTGCTACGACAAGAAATTACGCGGCCAGGAAATGTCTCTTGCAATAAAGTCATATTCGCTCGAGTTGTGTGGCATGTGGCACTGTTTTGTTGAAACCATATATTCTTCAAGTCATATTCTTCAATAGCAGGCAAAAAAAAGTCGGTTATCATATAACAATAACGCACCGAATTGACGGTGATAGTTGTTCCATCGTCGTTTTCGAAGAAGTAACGTCAAATCACACCTTCGGACCAAAAAGCGCACCAAACAGTGACTTTCTCTGCATGTAATGGCCTCTCTTCAATTAGGATTCTCAGAATCCCAAATACGACAATTCTATTTATTAACATATCCACCGAGTGTGAAATGTACTTCATCGCTGAAGAAAATTTTGTTCGAAAAATTGTTGTCCACCGCCTGTTGTTCAAGTACCCATTCCACGTATCTACGACGTTGTGAATAATCAGCTGGCTTCAGTTGTTGCGTGATCGGGACTTTATGTGGATGTAGGTGTAGATCTAAATGCAAAATATGCCATAATGTGCCGTAAGGTAAGGAGTTTGAGCCGTGGCCTCTTGTCTAATAAGTCAAGACATTAACTATTAGACTCCAAACCTATTACCCTAACAAATTTCATGATTTTTCACGAAGTCAAAAATGACTATTCGCTGCTTAGTGCTTGATATGTATCCAGGTGGTTCTTACTGGTCTAAATTATTGTACCACAGGCACCAAAAATGTGCTCCACTGATTCATTCCCATCGTCACATGATGAAAACAATCCTCATTCTAAATAAATGTGCCCTGCGTCTACAGTGAACTGCAAAACGATCAGTTATCAATCACTCTTTATCTTTGGTTTTGTTGTGTTGTGTATCTTTAAAAACATTTGCCAACACTCCACAGAACGGACTATGACTTCAACGACGTGGAAGCTCCTTCCCTCACAAATTTATTTTCTTGCTCATTCTCAAGTATTCTCCAATCACACCCTCTGGCAGACAGTGCCATACCATATTTGATTTAGTCTTGTAGGATCCGAGTACTCGAATGACGATCTGATTGTCTGATAGATGTCATGTTTTTGTACTTCCTATTCAAGTTGAATTGAGAACAGCTTTCGATGCCAATGACTTTCGCTTGGAAACTACTCTCATATTTCATTCAAGGGACCAATTATCCCTGCTCTTATTACAAAAATCCTTTTTTGACCCCATTTATTTTTGATACCAAGTCTAGTTTCGAATGACTTGCCAAAATCACAGAGTCTACAGATTCTGTTCAGAGAATAGTTAAAGAGGTAGCTGTGGTAGACTTAGGTAAAAAAATTCCCCAACGAATCTCATATCAGACTTGTCTATCATCAACCTATGCATAGTTTTTGAAGCTTTGGTCTTTACTCTAATGTATTACGAACAGTAAGACACGTTCTCATAACCAACTTCCTATAGCCTCTATATGTTGGGCTGTTTTCAGATTCGTTCTATTTGCCCAGTGTATTGCCCCTGAGGTAACTATTCTGTCGGTCCATCATGTTATACAGTGCAGTGCATAATTCCAAGATTGTATCCCTGCTATTGCCCTGCAAGCCTTTTGCATTAGGGATTGTCTGGACTTTCCTTGTCAAGCGGTGTGCAGCGCGTAGTGCCATACGCCTGAGGGAATCGAGGTTGGTGGAAACAGTCCTCAATATGTCACTCCAGAGTTCTGAATGCCGTCTTTCCTGACGAAGGTATGAACTTTCGGAAAAAGCCACTGATTATATTGTGCCTGAGGCTATGTTCTACCTGGTTTGGGAATACTTATACCGGATAGGGCACAATGGAATGGTGGGGTACTTCAGTGGCAGAGTGGTATACCCATCTTCACAGATCGGTCTAAGTTAGGTGGATGTACAGGTGCTGGGGTTCTCTGTAGTGAACTCGGTCTTGAACTCCACTTCAGGCTGAATGATAACTGCAGAATTTTTTCAGGCGGAGATTTTTGCAATACTGAAGGCTATTGAGGCCATAGCTGGTGGCCCTTCTTCGGATTCGGAATCTTACAAGATCTTCGCTGACAGTCAGGCTGCCCTTAAGCCCAATGCGTCGGTCGGAGTTTTGAACCAGACCGTATCCGTCTATGTTAGGTTCCGAGTCTTAGCGGAATACTGGGCAATGAGACGGCGGATGCCCTCGCTAGGTTAGGTTCGCTTTCAGGGGGCGATTTGGTAGTTGGTCCTGACACCCCAGTCTGTCACCTCTATGGCCGCATCGATGGATGGGTCAGGGGGGAAGAGCAGAGGCGTTAGGGGAACGGGTTGTTCTGTTTCTAGACGTTTATGGCCCGCTGTGAACAGTAAGAGAACAGATTGGCTGCTTGGCTTGGTTAAGGCCAGCTTAGGGTTGGTTGTTGGTTTTATCACGACTGCACTGCGAAATTAGGTCGCTGATGGGAATCTGGAACAGATCCCAGCCCAGGGTATTTTGCGATAAGGAGGAGTGGGAGACTGTCGAACACCTACTCTGTAACTGCCCAGCCCTTGCTAGGTTGAGGACCCTTGGCAGGCCCTTCTTTGAGAGCTTGAGTTTTGTGTCGAGAGCCGACATCAAGGCTGTCCACAGATTCATTAGCAGCTTGGGCTGGTTGAGAGGTGTTAGGTCGTCGTGCTCTCACCCTCGTTTGTTTTGTGTCTGTTTTTTTCGGTGTAATTCCTCCGATTCCCATTCTTTCCCTCTTACCTCCATTCCCTACTTTCATCCTATATCCTCTATTTCCTTCCATCCCTAAGGACATTGTACAATGGGTCAATTTCGACCTCCGAGGTACTGTACTTGTCTTAACCGACAAGTACACGTTCTCTAACCTAACCTAATCTTCCTAAGGCTTTCGCTGCACAGACCTTCCATATTAGTTTAGTGCCTATTGTTATTCCCTGATATTCGATCTCCATTTTATGTGGCTTGGCCCATATGTTTATTAAGTCATCTTTAACAAACAAAGTGTTCTAGTCACCCAACATTTTAGCCCACTGTATTAGATTAAAGAGCAAGAACGTTTTATTATTTTCAGAGTACATTTGAAAAATTGTTCATGTATTGTTGTTGTATTTAAGAAAAGTTTTCCAGTTTGAATATCCAAAAATAAGAAAGAAAGGAAGTCTTATCTGCAGCTTCTCAACTTAGTTTGTTGTAATCGTTGTTTTAAGAAACAGTAGAGGAAACAAAAAGAAAAATAAAGACACTGTCCTCCATCGTAGTATTCTGGTCAAAAGACAATAAAAGAAGAAATAAAAAAAAAAAAACTGAAATTTATACGAGAAATATATTGTCGTTGCCGTACTTATTTAAAGTTTTAAACGATAGTTTTTCGTTTAAAGTTTTTAGTTTTCAATTTTTAAGATATTCAACATTGCCTTCTTCTTGTTCTTTTTTTCTTCTAGCCTGTTTTGTTCTCGGTTTCTATTAAGTTTTCTTTTAAAAGAGAGTAATTGCCTGTTATATACATACACACGTACGTGTATGCGGGGGATGGGTGTGATAATAAATTGTTGTTGAACAAAATTTAGGAAAAAAATCCTTTTTTTTTTAAAGCAACTGCAGGAAAGAAAAGTAAATTAAAAAAAAATAGGGAAAAACATGAAATCATTATTTTAACAATGCTTTGATGCAGTTTTCTATTATAAAATGGATCCCTTTTTGTTAAATTCGTAGAAAGAAAAAAAAATATTTTTAAACAAAACGTGAAAGCAACAAGAGCTGCAAGTTATTTAATTAGAAGCAAAACAAAGTTTTTAAAGAAATTAATGAATGAAACTCTTAAACAAAATATAAAATAAAGGAGAGAGAGAGAGAGAGAGAAGTGCAATTAAAAATTGTTTACAAAGGCAACAAAGTCATGGACAAAATCACAATTAAGAACGTCATTTGATTACATAACGATCGCCATAGTAAACGATAATCGATGTAAAAAACGAACGAAAAAATAATGGAATAGTAGACACCCTACAGGTGCTGTATGTTCCATTGTAATACAATTATCCATTTCAGGCAGTACTGTCCTTACATACAATGTTTAAAGCCCCTGGACATGCTGAGCTTTAGCTTCAGCCTGAGTTCATTCTACATATTACGGCAGCTTAGTTTGTTGACGTACGTAACCACTTAGTGAGCAATAGGCTTCATTGCTGAAGAAAATTTTCTTCGAAAAATAAGCATAGAAATCATCGATTCTACGATTCTAATTATTGCTTGACCTGGACTTCCCCATCTTGCCAGTTCACAATACCCATCTTGTTAAAGCTACATCTGTCTAATTAGCTGTGTTGCCAAATCACCGTAGATGGATATATCATTTAACACGATAATTGTTTTTGTCAAGCAATTTACCGCACGTTCCAATTTTACGATCGCCATAATAGTCTAGTGTTTTGACTTTACACTTTTACCCCGGCTTTAGACAAACCCACCCTCACCCGACCGCGGCGGGCTCGTCTCCATTACGTAGGGACATGTAGACACTATAGTCCGGACTGTAGCGGGTAAGGGAAAAGTTATGGCAACGAGAACATAAAACAGCTACAGAACTTAAACACAAGCTGAATAAAGTAACAATAAACCGGAACTACCTAAGACAAGAACGAAAACACATTTTTATACAATAATTTAGAAATTAATGCCAGCATATAAGCTACGTTTTATATTACAAACACTACTATTAGTATCTATAAAATCATAATGTAAGTTAAAATCATGACATAATTTACGAAAAGGAAAATTACATCCATAGTTCGTTCTATAGAAATCTAAAGAAAGAGGACGATAGTGCCGTGAAAACTTGCTGGAATACTGAAATTTAGGTTAAAAGCAAAAACTCAGAATCGATATCACCTTTAACCAGAAAAAAAACTTCTACGTTCCAAATCTGGAAGCTTTATCGAACCTAATCTAGCCTCATATGACGGAAGCCCATTGGCATAACCCCATCCTAAGCCACGTAAACAGAATAATAAAAACTGCTTCTGCACAGACTCAATTAAATCACTATGACAACGATAGTATGAATTCCAAATAACAGAAGCATACTCCAAAATAGGTCTAACAAGTGAAATGTACAGTAGTCTTGTTATATAAGGATCATTGAATTTCCTAGCCCATCTTTTCACACAACCAAGAACATCCCTAGCCTTGCCAATTAACATGTTCATATGATCAATAAAAGACAATTTCATATCGAAATAATACTCACAAATCAAGAAATGTAGTTACAGTTTCCAAAGGTCAAGAATTAATCACATAGGTTGACGAAATTACATCCCTGCGAGAGAAAACCATGCATTTACACTTCCTCAAGTTAAGATCCATTAAATTAATCCTGCACCAAGTTACAAAAAAATCAATATTTCGCTGAAGAACAGCCTGGTCATGATCATCATCAAAAGTATAAAATAATTTAACGTCGTCAGCATGCATCAGAATATTACAAACAGAAACAGCACAAGGAAGATCATTCATAAACAATAAACACAGTACCTGCGGTACATTCCTCTTAGCAGATTTCTGCCAAAAACACTGAAAGTAAATAAAAATTGCCATGAAAAGTTTCCCAAAAGTTTTGCCCTTCGGAATGTACTTTAAACTGTAGGTGCCGTCAACCGTATATGAAATTAATATACGCAACTTAAGTGATGAGAAAAGCTAGGTCGTAATGCTGACCGAAAGATTTTGTCGTCCTATTGTCGGTCCTGGCCCAGATGGATAGAAGGCATACTAGCCGATTACTTGGTCTTGGTCATGATGTCATCTCGACTGCAGTGGCCGTGCATCAAGGGTCATTGCATCATGAGTAGACATGCTGAGAGAATGAGGCTCCCTTTTAACGACTTCTGCCGTGGATGCAGGTCTACTGAGGAGGACGAAACTGTTATTCACTTTCTTTGCCAGTGCCCGTTTCTTGCTAGGTGTAGATGTAGGTTATTTGACTCCCCATTTCTTGTTAGGTTAACGGAGTTATCATCTATTGATATTAAGGATATAGCTTCGTTCATCAAACTTTCTGGCCGGTTTTCTAGTGCGGGGTAGTAGTGCTTTTATTGTGCAGCCCTTGCGCTGACCAAGTTCTTCCTTTTCCCTGGTTTGGCGGAATTTGGTTAGTTCAGGGACTGCGTTCACCCGTGGCATCACAACAGGCCGCCATGCCTGCTCAAGTGAGCTTTGTGATATCAGAGCTACCACTCCGACCTAACCTAAACTAACCTATTGAGAGAACTATTCGCAATGTGGTGGTTAAAGTCAAGTTTTCTGATTAAATAAATGCTAGATCGACGCCCTTTCATCAACTGTTGACAACGGAGCCACTGTTCCGAAAAGTGTTTGGAGAATTCGAGGCAATTGGTTTCATATTTCGTATAAGACTTCAGCCTTTCCTATACCGCAAATCGGTGAATTTTGTGTCTTAATTTAGGCTACAAATGAAAAACATTGTTAAAATTTTATTGTTTGCACAATTCTGAGTGCCACCGTTCCCTTAATGAAAACAACAACAACTGCATTGTTTGTTATTTCTCTTTGCACTCTTTAGCATAAATAATAATAATTATTAATCAAATGTTCTACTGACCTTTGTAACGGGCATCTTAAAACTACGCTTACTTTCTTCAAACATACCGCGTCTTCACACAAGACTGACTGAACTTTTACCAACTCCGTATACGTACATTGTATATGGCAACCTACACAATTTGATGAATGTTCTTGAAGGCTAATTTTAAAAATGTTAACATTGTTGTTTCATTATTGTTGTTTGTGTATTTTGTTTACGTTTATTCTTGCAGTGTTTGTTGTGAAGTCGCCGTGATCTAGTAGGTAGAGTGCTGGCTTATTAGACATAAGGCCAGAGTTCGGGTCCCCCAAGCCAGACATCAAAAGAAAACAGAAAAAGTATTTTTTCGGTGATTTCTTCGCAGCAGATTTCTGGCAAAAACTCTGAGAGTAAATAAAATTGCCATGAAAAGTTTCTCAAAAATCTGTCGTTCGGAGTCGACTTTAAACTGTAGGTCTCGCCACTTATGTATAAAATTAACACACACAATGTAAGTAGTGTGAGAAACTAGATAAATAATCTTGACTGAAGGGTTGTAATGACCAATTATGTATGTATGTATGTTTGTTGTAATTTTGTTTACTTGTTTATAATTTTTATGCTGGTTTTTGTTGGTATATTTTTGTCAACTTGTTTATCATGTAAACAAGTTCATTGTTAATGTTGAACGATGTTAAAGAATAACACCAGTATCTAGATTTTACAATTTTCGTAACAATATTTAGCATATAAAAATTTAGAAACCACTAAATGGATAACCGTTTAAATTAAATTTATGTAAACATACAAGTTGGATACAAAACTTGTAATGTGTAGTTTTACAAACATTTTGAGATTTATTAATCCGAGACAACAAAGCTTAAAAACTTTCCATATTCAAGGGAGATGATGATACGCATGCAGTAATCATGATAGCTTCATAGTCTTTAATTTCCAAAAATTTCCTCTTCTTTTGTAGCATGCTGGTCAGCGGAATCTTCTTAAAAACAAAACGCTGCTTAAAAGCTTTAAATTTTTTTGTGTTTGGAAGCACTTTTAAATAAACAAATATGGACTGCCTGGTTGCTGTTATACTGCCTTTGTTTTCATAAAATCTTCTTTAAACTCGTAAAATGTTGCACTCATTGTTTCCAGCTATAAAATCAAGGAGGAAAAGAATAAAAAACTTGTCGCCATTCTTGAAGGACATACAAAAGAACAAAAGCTGCTCTCGCAAACGCGCAACAAAAATTAAAACAAAAATACGAAGAAAAAAAAATGGAAAGTTTTAAAAAAGAAATTCCAAGATAAATAAAGAGAAACAGAGAGAGATGGATAGAGAGAGAGAGAGAGAGTGCAAAAAAGTTGTGTATAGAAGACAAACTTTTTTTGTTTTTATGTGTCATCCTTTGTTTAAAATTTTATCCTTTTGTTTGTTTTTCATTAAAATAGAAAAGAAGGAAGAACAGAAAAAAAAGAAAAATTTAAAGAAGAAGAAGATGAACATTCGTTCGTTGTGTCTCTTGTTAACAAAAATAATTTTTTTTAAAGCATTTGTGTGTATGCGTAACAACAACTCAAGAAAACCCAGCAATACAAAAGCAACAATACGAACACGTACACACAATGCAGCGCATTTATAAAAGGAGCCCCCCTTTTTTGGCAGGAAAGTGCAACAACGGGTTGCACAAGATATTTTAAGGAAAAAAAACAAAAAAACAAAAACAAAAATTCGAATTTTATAGGATTTTCCTTAAAGATTTCAATGAAAAATTATTATTTTTTTTCCTTCAAGTAAAGGGTGGTAAAAATCACATTCGCATGGCATAGTTTCAGGGTGCGTATGATTAATATTTCTGATTAAAAACAATGAGAAAATATTACTCATTCGTGTTGGTAGTAAATTTGTGAGAGAGAGAACGGCTATGATTTATTTACTCTTTGTATGGAGTAGTGCACCATTGCAGTTCCTTTTCGTAGTTTTCTTTTCTTCTTTCTTTTTAATATTATTTCTGTATCTATTTACTGATGGCATATAGCATTTACAACTAAAATAGTTTTAATTAACAGAGTCGTCTTCATCTAAGCTCAACGCGAATCGTTTGCTACGTTGTGGTTAATTTTATTGTCGTCCTATGTGTGTGCCACAATCCAGTTCCATGTGTGTACATACATACATAATTTGTCATTATAACCTTTTAAGGATTATGACCGAATTTCTAACACAGCTTATGTTGTTTGTATTACGTTCATACTTGAGTAGAGGGCCTACAGTTTAAAGTCGATTCCGGACGACAGATTTTTGAGAAACTTTTCATGACATTTTCATTTACTCTTCGAGTTTTTGCTATAAATCTACTGAGAGGAAGCGAATGTAGACTAAATAGTGTGGGGTGTTGTTTCTAAACATATCTAGACCGCAAGTTGACTTCAAGTTGATGTTTCTATACGCTTGTTCCTGCGGATAAGAACTGCCTTCTTGTTTATTTTTTTCATATAAGATCATCCCTCAGGGAATGACCCCTACTTATGTAGAGCATAGTGTTGGAATAAGGAAAATGGTTTACTGAAAGGAGGACAGGGGGAGTAGTAATTGCAAATATTAGATTTGAATCCTTTTATATTATAGGTGGCAGAAAAGACCTCTGCAAGTAGAGTGTGCGCGATGCACTGGTCAATATGAGAACCGCCAGAATAGTAATCATTCAGTAACAGTGGTTAGCTTCAGGTAACAATAAAGTTTGCTTTAAATGGTTATAACTAAGCAAACAAAAAGTCATAAAGTACGGGACAAAGTTCATCTCTAACAGCCTATCTATTTAATTTGGTCACCCCTCAGCTCGTAGGAGGTTAACACGAAATTAACACAAAATTTAACATCCAAGTAAATTTAATTTGTGAGGCCAATAGATGTAATAATCCTTTGGTATACTTTGGTTTCCAGTAGTTTTTCGATAGCAATAACAGGCGCAGATGTACTCGCAAGAAATTGGTTTCCATATTACTGATAGGGCTTGAAAATTTTATGAAATGGAAGGAGCAGTTTGAAAGTACATATTTGGCGTTTTTTAAGAGTTTGAGGGCTTCAAATTATTTTGTCAAGAGTTACTGATTTGTCAGTACACCAATGGCATAACATATCTTCTTAAGAACAAATTCATGATTTAAAATAGCATGAGTCACATCCCCATAAATTGATTATTAAGTGCCATATGCCATGTAAGCTCTTATAAACTTGGTCAAGAGGATTTTTTCAAAGTAAGTTTCCACAAGAGTTAAAAGAGTTGATTTCCAAAACCTTAGTGAACAGTAATGTCAACGCATCTTCAGCTGTCAGGCAATAATAATCGATGTTGATGTTCCATTCAGCAAAATAGTAGAAAGGCAAATTAAGGATTGAGTTCAATTTTACTAAACAAATTTTGTTCAGCTTATCAGGTGTTCGTGCGAATAGAGCATCAGTTTGTTGGTCATTGGCTATGCCTAGAAATAACACATTCTTTGTACATATTGTTACTAAAATAAAGAATCTAGATACTTGTGCTTTTACATCGCTAAATTATAAACAAAAGCTACAAAAACAAGACAATGCAGTAAGCAAACCTGTTTAGAACTTATCTTACTGCTTAATATAACAACAAACACTAACATAAAAAAATGTTAAACCAGTAAACAAAAATATACCAACAATACTACAATAAAAAACGTAAACAACAAAGATTACATTTACAGAGATTTCGAGAAAGCGAAGTCATGAACATTCGCCTTTAAGTACATTCATCAGACTGTTTACTTTGCTTTGTAAAAGGCAAGGCAAATTAGGTGACTTAGTTAGTAAAAGTTTAGTCAGTCTTGTGTGAAGACACGAGGTGTTTGAAAAGATTAATCGTGGTTTGAAAATGCCCGTAACAAAAATCTATCGAATAATTGTTTAGTGATTGTTATTGTATAAATTGAGGAATAACAAAGAAAAGCAATTGTTGTTGTTTACATCAAGTTGCGAACAGTGGGATACAGAATTTAGCACGTAAAAAAGAATTTTAAGCAAAAAAAAACCGAAAATTTGCAATCTACGAGCTAATATTTTAAAAGTTTTTAAAGGATATTTTATTGAGTATTACTAAGAGTCTCTCTCTCTCTCTTAATTTCAACCTTTATGTTCGACTTTATGCATTTCATCTATTTCTGTATTTCTAAATAGTTGCCGCCCGCTATTAGTTTTACATCGTAGTAC